>LUCH01003744.1:0-36180 GCA_013368495.1 Paragonimus heterotremus | reverse complement strand
TGGTTATCTAGCTGGAATCATTGATTTCGCCGATACCGGTGAGACTTCGGTTGTTTGTTCAATGGTCAGTGCGTGCGAATCCAGAATGAGTTGAACAAATGATGATTTCATTATACTATCACATGTATGTACGCCACATCAAATGCGAGTGTGGTAAAATGTATATCTAACTTAACGGCTTATATTGATTAATGTGCCATAATCCGTTCAAAAATCACCGTCCAGATTAGTGAGTGAGTTATCGTTCATTATCTGGCTCTTGGTCTGCTGCGAGTGCGAATGCATTAGCGTACAAGGATGGAGTTCTCAGCAACACACTTCCGTAATTCATTACAGATGAATGGTATAATTTGAAATCTGTGTCGTCATGGTTTAAACTGTGCCCTATTCAGGCGAATAGAATATTGCTGAACAACATAGAAGCATTCTATCTGAATTTGTTCGGTTAGGTAATAAGCGTCGCGAGCTGAGGCCATCACATTTCCGTTCACAGTTACTAAGATTCCATATATTTGTGAGCAGACGGTTCACATAGAACTTGTATGCAACTAAGTAAAGTATATAGTACCATATGCTTGATTCCATAATTATTAAAATGTCCGCCAGCAACGACTCCTTCACTATCTTTTAATAAACTTTGCCTTGGCTGAATAATTGACTTCCGAAATAAAGGTCGGTCTGTGGGTTAGCTATTACAAGGAGGGTGTGTAGAAGCAAAACTTACAAACAGTCGACTTTGAACGCATATCAGTAGGACACGATGTGGTTGCTGACTTGTGTTAGATTATTCTAAACTGAATGGTTAATGTGATGAGTTTTTTAACATCGCGTTCCAACCTTCATTTCACTCTACGTGACTGGCAAGAAAGGACTCTGTGTATTCAACTCCTAAAACACAAGCCTGCCTGAATGTTGTTTCGATAATCAATCGCTAGGTAAGATATTATGAACGCAGAGGTTCACGGAAGCAAAATGTCCAATGCAATTTCTAATTCGTTTCCTTTGTGTTGTCGTGCATTAACAAAAATGAACATCGAGAAATTGATCATTTGCCATCGCCAAATTAACATCAGGTACACTGTACAAATTATCATTCAATTACGATGCAAGTTTGTTGACCTTTCTATCATGTCATGCTTCCCTGAGCACGTAGCCAAAGCAGTCACGTTAGGCACGAGTAAATTAGATTATACAGATTTATACCGCAGCTGCCGTGAGTAATGCCAGATTGTCCGACTTCTTCAAGGTACCGTTAGTTCCAGCCGGTGATTCTGTGTTTGAGACTTCTCTTCTAGATAAAGTCACATGGAACGTCAAACGTTTTAGGCAATAATTTAGCCAGTGATTTATGGTAGCGAAGGTCTGTAGACCAATTCAGTGGTCGAGCCTTTCGTGTTCCCATGGATTTTCAGCTGGTTTCTTTAGAAGATAAGTAGTGTAGTTGCCTATAACTCACGTTGGAACTCTTCATTATTACATATCTTTTCAATGGCTAGAATGTTAACTCAGGCCTTTCTATCATAACGAAATCATATCAGCAACTGCATTAGTAACCACGAGTAAATTATCGTGGACGAACGCTCAGCACTGTTCACTTGTCAGTAACGTTCAGCCCTTCTGGTCCTCTCAAATAAAAACGGGACGTCAGTTGTACATTTCATTTCCCTAAATTTTATAGCACCTACAGGGGATCAGGCTGTAAAGCTTCAGCTAATCGCGTTGAAACAAGATATCTACATCACGAAAATTCGTCAACAATGTCTGACATAGTTATATGCCGAATTGCTTTCGATTTCGATATATCGAAAACGATAATTGTGCAACCTGATATGTTAGTGAGTAACAATGAATGATAATTAGCTAAAGGATACGGTTTACTGCACTCTTTCTGTGTTTCTCAACCAATGAACTTACGGAAGTTTCAGTCTGCTACGTCTTGAAGATAAGTGAAAAGTTTGTGAAAAATTACCAAAAGAGAACACGAATCCATATGGTTTTTCTGAACCGCACCGAGCGTTAACTGGATGTTGTGCTACACAGTTTGGGGTCAAATGCTTGTATGCGGCAGAATTGGCTCGTAGCGGACTGTGTACAGAAAGTTTACAAGAACTGAACAATTTTATTACCGGACGATAAGTTTGGTTATGCAGTGTAACTGTGACCGACTCATCGACCGTCGAAATGAACTAGTGGTGTGGTTGAGGTTGATAGATGGAAACTGCGTAAAAATGTGGTTTGTTTCAACAACGGCCAGCTGAATTTTCTGTGTGACTGATAGATGGTCATGGAGACTATCACCGCTGTTTGGCAGCCAGTTTCGAACAAACTCTAGCTATTCCCACAACTTCTTACCATAAATGTCTAGACATGCGACGAATCTATCCTGCCGGTGTGTATCTGTGGTTAGATCCAACTCATGCGGAAAAGTAAAGATGAGAGGAAGATGAGTCTAAACAAACCCAATTTTGATAAACTTCAGGCTTTTGGATGGAGATATACTTTGAAAGATTATCAGTATGAGGAAGTAGCTACTATAACGGAGCTATTTTGCATGAAATCGACGCGTTCGACTGAAATTCACTGCATGCTCCACTTTGTATTTACTCAGTGTCTATAAGCCAAGCAGAAAACCCTGTTCATTAAAGCGGTTACTTTGCAAGTGTGAGCTGTCATATTTTGCATATGATATGCAGGCAACGAGAAGAATAAAATAGCAATGATTTCCGAACAAACTTTTTATGGGTTTCTAGACTACTAATTCTGCCTGGGTCACGAGAGTTAATTAACAGTTTACGGATGTCCACGAGGTTATGTAATTCCTTAAAAATATTCCGTTGCTGAGAAGAACTGACTACAGCTGTTTTCCTCAAAATATATTGTGACAGGGAGAGAAATATTCGTTGTCTGATGAAAGATTTCGGGACAAATGTTTTTGTTAGTCGTTGAAAAGTATTGAAGTTTTATTTATCAAGTTCTGTGCTTTCGGTTCATCTCAAGAACATCCCCGTATCAACGTTTTATTAATAACACATCTGATGTAGAGTTAACGCGTTTCACTCCAGCAAACCTCGCTTTTGTTGTTACCACTGTAACAGGATATCAAGTACTTAGCATTATTGGAAGCAGTAAATTGTAGACAATTGATTGTGCACCTCTGTCCTACTACGTTAGTTATCAGACGAACCAAACTTTTCGGCTTATCAAGCCACTGGCACTTACAGCGTTCATTCGTTCATGCATTCAGTTGTGACAATCAAGAGGCCAACGAGCAAGTGCTGGGAGTCGAACGCCTCTCAGCAAGGGAAAACCCCATCGCAAAAACGGATAAAGTTTAGATGAAACACCAGTATGTTATTGATTAAGACAAGTTGCCACCTCCGATAACGTATTCAACCTGCAGTGTATACAACAATGAGTACTCAGACCTGTTTGAGTAATTAACCCGTTTCACTCAGTGGAATAGTACAGACATTCAAGATTCACGGTTAAATCGTTACCTCACCATCCAACCCCTTCACATAACCCACAGTGGTTTTAGAGTTACAGTACTCGGTGCGGTAAGCGTTCAGCTGGTTTGCAAAGTAACAGAAGCCGCCACCGCGTACTCTATATCGTGACTCTATGGCCAAATAATAGTGCATCCCGAGCTTTCCGAAATACGTTCTCGCGCACCGCTTAGCGTCCTACATGATCGTCCCACCTAAAAAGGGTTAGGATTCGGGAGGCGAATGGTCAAACATAACAAGTCAGTTCACAGCATCACCGTGAAGAGGTCACGTTTCCCAGCCAAAGAGAAGAACGAAAAATGCGCAACCATTATATACCCCTCCTTTCAGAGACAATGGGACATCACTTTGCTGTCCAAAATGACAAAGGCTGGAAGAGGCAACTGGTACATTTTCCAGTATTGCGGACATCGCATCAGCGGGATGTTGAGAGTTTTATTCGAACATGTGAAACAGCCACTTGCAATGAAGAAGGTGAAATTAAGAATACCACGGTCTTAAAGCAGCATCGCATTCTGATGTTGTGGAGAATATTCTATATATACAAGTCCGGTCTCCTAGCTCGTTCTGCATGATTTGAATGTCTTTGATAGAGAGACAGATTTGAAGGTAGCCAGCGAAACGTGTATCAAAAATTAGTGTCAAGTGAGAGTGTAATATCAAGCACTATCTTATAAGTGCCATCCCACACAAAACCGAATATTAACAACACGAGGACAAACGAACACTTATTTAAGATGTCCACATACTATCAACCTGTCTGTACAGTGTGACTATAAATGTCATAAAGGATTCCAAGATTTCCATAAAACCATCTTGCAAAGTAGAAACGTTAGAGAAGTTGGCCTACAACTGAACCAAAAACAGGTTTTGAGTATAACATGACCACGATCGTCAGATTCGTGTGATATTGTTCATGCTCCGAAACTCGACTTAGGGGTAAGAAATCGATCAGCACCTGCCGAACGCATCGAAATCTCGTCTGTTCTCACTTCTGTAATTTCCAGCGGGTAATTTCAACGCTTCAAATGCGAATTTAATGCTCACACCATTACCACATAGACACCATCCCACAAACAGCAATAATATTTAATAAGCATCAGTCAATGTGAAAGTCCGATTTTCAGCCCCTCCCCACCATTCGTAAAAGGACAGAAAAAGAAAAGTCAATTTCAGAAACCTTCAGAACTTAGTTGTTCTAAGCCCTAGGGTCAACTCTTCATCTAACTGACTAGCTGAATTCCGTCGTTTGTTTGAATCTGTTGAGGTCAGACAAACCGTTCCCCAAAATTTCAAGCTCACCTTTCAAGCCATTGCAACTGGTCAGGTATAAGTGAACTGTAATCCTGAACTACGATCTTTCTGACACTGGTTTGACATTCATAGCAACCGCTAACCCAGAAAAACACAGTTCTCTTGTTATCAGAAAGGATTACCTGTTAAATCTCTTTTGATCGCTCTACAAAATGGCGTCTACTGTCTCTGTGTAAGATTTTGGTTAGCTCAAATTTACGTCATCGATGGTAATCAACATATCCAGGACGTGATGGGGTTAAGCGACGATGTTCCGTACAGTTTACGGACTCGACAGAATTCTGATTTTGCTACAACTACAATTCTCCTTCGGAACACGTCTTTTCATACCAAGCCTTCAGAGCTGTTGGGAGTTACGTACTGTGTTTATTGAGTTCACCTACTGGACTTGAACCGAACACTGTCGCAAGCGCTCGTAGACTGGTGCTTTTCCCATCATTTACAGTTGAATGACATTGCACTTACAAACGTGTGAACACACAGCGAATGACATAGTATAACAGCGCAATAGTAACGCATTATCACCATCTGCATGGTTGCGTATCCTCGAATGTGGCAAAGATATGCACAACTGACGAGCTCTAATGAGAGCGAAACTCGAGTCTAGTGCTTCTTTTCGAGAGGGGCCAAATGGACAGTTTCTGGGAATGTGTAGGCTGCGATCAATTGTGGGTGATGTTCAGTGTATATGAAATACATTAGTATGATATTGCTGATGGTTCATAATATTAAGATTTTGGCCGCCACAAATAAGCGTCCACACCTCCAGCAAAACGTCTGAGAACACAGATCACTACTGTTGCCTGAGGCTTGTCTGACAAAAGAGAAGATGTGATAGACTCAACAAAAGTCCAGAAACGACGCTGAGCACATTTGACAGTTCAAGTCAATGGCAAACCACAGTGCAATGTATGAATAACAATTCAGTCCATATTTTACGTTATCAGAGACAATATATGGATTGCTTGTAAGCTACACTCATAGCTTGTCTTTCATCTCTGTTATGTAACTCTAAATGTTACGAAATGCACCGAAGTGACATCTAACTTTATTGTAGTCCTTGACTGTCTTAATGCTGCGTTGTTTAACGAGTCAACCAATCGCTATATTTGTTGGCAACATCGAGTTGGTCTATCAGTTATTAAATTACAAAACAAATTTTTAATTGTTTTGGACATTTATTAGTTACTTTGTTCGGGATTCAGATGGTCTCTACTACTGTTCTGCGGGTCTGTTGGGAGATGGCGATCGAATATAAATTTTATCCGTTTTGCATTAATCCTAACTAGTTAAAGTACACTAAAGTTACAAATTAACAATCTGCTGGTTTATTGTATAACCCTTCCTATATTCTGCACAGTGATCGAAATAAACGTGATAACCTGAACGCTACTCACATGGTTTGGTGAGTTGCACATTCAAGCGGCTGTTTCTGAAGAACAAGGTATAAAACGACAACGGGTTAGATTTTCTCTCTTGTTAAAGTACTTAGGTAATACATATCTTTATTGTGATTATGAACGACACTTGGATTAAAAGGCGTTTTAAGCCACCCATGTTAACCACTGCTTCCTTTAGCCCATACTAAACACTATCAAAATAATATCGCAACTAGACGATCCTTTGCGTCAGTGATCTTTGAGTTGCCCGATCAATGATACTGTTTTGTCATTCCCAACTGAGAGCCAAGTGATAAATTTGCCAGGTAATTCAACGTGATCACTCTTTGTATCCAGTGCGCAGGTTCAACAAAAATTTTCATTAAATTGTAGTCTTGATGACTTGGGTGCTGACGTTGGGTGATCAATAAGTGCTCTTTTTTAATAGGCTGACATTTTTACCATATAGGCAAGAGTTTTAGATATCTAATTCGGATTAGCAAACATACTTCTGACAGTATGTTTTGTGTGCACGGTTAAGGTCAGATGTATCATATTTTACAGAAAACCTGACAGTAACTATGGATGTTTCAAAATTTCGTGAAATGCCTTGTTTCCGTTGTGTCTAGTTCCACTAAGGGTGGTTATATCATGTGGTGGGTTGTCATAACTGGAGATCACATGAGTGAACATATGTCGAAATCACTACCACTTCATTCACAATCCGCTTAATATCAGACAACCTTTTCTAATATGTAATATTTCTAGTGTTCTCAATTATCTATATCGTAGCACAAAGTGGTTTATTGTTGTTCCCTTTTAATTTGGCTGGTACACAATCTGTTAGTAGGGCAATTTGAAAAATATCAGTGAAAGAAAGTTATTCACAAACTCCTGGGGATTTTTATGGTTTCTCGCATAGTTTCAGCCTGTTTTGATGAGCAAATGGCATAAGAGAAGACTAAAGACAGACACTCCCCTTCATCCGTTATAGATTAAAAAGCTCTGATCCGTTTCACACGGCTCAGGCATCTTATTTTGTTGGGTCCGATACATCAATTCCGAATACATGGGAACTCGTCAGTATTAGGAATGTAAGTGTCAGTTTATTCGCAGTAGCTTACAACTATTGCTCTGAGGAAATATCATGAGGCTCTTTTGTCAGCCTATGCATACCGGTCCACTTCCACTGACTTATGTGAATCAAAGAAATCATGCTGCATTTGAACTACCTCTCCCACACATTCATCTTTGAATGAATAAGTTATGTCAGTATATAGTGGCTGTCACAGTGTTGGGCTGGAAAAGCTCATTGGTAATATTGTTTTGCGTCATTGGTAGCTTGTTGCTAGTGTCATTATCTACTATGGATTTACTTTTCAACCACTTATTTAAAGTCAGACAACGAACCCCACAGACTATTACGGGAAAGTATTAGGTTACCCACTAATGTTTTCGTATACTTCGTGCAGTAGACTCCAGTGTCAAATAATTTTGAATATCTAACGTAGTCTGTGGATAAAACCATTTGCGTAGTGCATGCCACTTTATGAGAGTGTCCAGTGGTAGCAATTTGTTTCAACATTAACTTCTATCTTCTATCTGATTTTCAAACTAGACGTCTTATCGATTAAGAAACTAGCAGCAAAATATGTAAGCCGGCAAATTGAAGGAGGAAGTGTAAAGCGACATACCAGGTCGTAAACACTATCAACTCTACAATGTTAAAGTTTGCCATTCAATCTCATTAACCTTCCCGTAACCAATAAAAAACTAACAACGAAGCTTTCAATGACAACGTTGTGGCTTGTAATATCTAAGACACTTCAAATACACATGATCGTTACATGTGAGGTTATAGTCATATTCTGAAACGGGATTAGAAAATTTTCACACCAAGTGATTCATTAATGGAACAGAATTTCTCGTGACGAAGACGATGCTGATAGTGTTGGCTGGACAACACGATGAACACCCGCAATTAAGCATTTAAAGCCAGGGAGTCGCCTGCTCCGATATAAGGAAAAACAAATAGCCAGAGTATGGATGTAACAAGGCATTTACATAATGATCTGTTCTGAACATAGGAGAATATATGGATGCATTTCACTTCAGAAAGAAATGGAAATAGTCACGCTTGCTTTTCCTCGATGATTTGTTCAATTACGTATTTTTATTAACCGAGCGTTGTTCAAGTAGTCGGTAATTGACAAAAACTTAATTCCGGGGATGAATTTTAAAATTTGAAGTGCCGAAAGCAATCCTATTAGGATTACAATGATGGAATCCTGTGGGAACGTTTCAAATTCTATCACAACCAGCCGACTTCAAACCGGTAATCCTAATGCGGCTGTCACGACAAAAAGCACAGCTATTAATGAGCACGCTTTTACTCCAGTTTTATTACGTATGAGGACTAAAAACGGTTCGGTTCCTGAATAAAATTTAATCGAGCAAGAAATGACGGGTAAAATTTTATCTGTAGAACGCAATTGACCACCCAGATTGGTCTCGATATTTGGAGTGCTAGGTAGAATAGGTAATTGGACTAAAATGCGTCGATGATTAGGATGTGAACATTTAACAGAGTTTTGACAACAGGAGTTCAAAAAACGTCACGTTTACGTGAAAGTAATCACTTACTTCATAGTCGTAATTACTCAGAGTGTGACGTTTGAAGTTATATCCTGTCTGAAATTCTGTATGGTATTGTGATTTGAATTGCAATAGAAATTCAAACGTTTGATCTAGAAAATCTCTCAACACAGTCTGCAGAAATGTAGGTAAATGTCAACTTAAATGGTTCCGTGATGCAGTCACGGAAACACATTGCGTCAGGCGAACACTTACAATATGCTTAAACGTTTTGCAACCTAGATCAAGGCCACACAGTTCGTGATATTCCACTTACTTTGCTGATCAAACGCCATAGATGTTACCGTTGAAAGAAAAATACGAACAGTTGGAACGGAGTCGGTTGTTTTCCTTGCTAAATATTTATTGAACTTGAACTTCTTAGAAAGTAAACGCAATAAAAATATTGCGTGCGCATGTTCAGACCAGTCAATCATTGTTACATTCCGCTAGTCTGCAACAATGAGGTGTCGCTTAAACTGAATTGAACAAAACGTCAGTTTGCTCGTCGGATATATACCGTTGAAAGCTAGGTGAATTTCAAATTACGAATGTCAATTGAAAATATTAAGAAGGGCGATGAAGAACATAAAAAATTATTGCACACGTTCTAAAGAATACACAGCCGCAAGTATTTACCACGACGTACACTAACTTGAGTAACAGATGTTGTCTTGGTGTTACATGCGATCGTCATCCCACTGCTGAGCAATCACCGCATTCTGCTTATGGTGTATATTGACAAGAGTGCGATCCACTTAACCATAAAACTTGCTTCGACTTGAGATAACAATTAATTTGCAGCATAAGTCTTAAATAATTCAGACAAATTTGTTGTAGAATTGCGCCCACAGACAGAACGCTGCTCTTGATATCAGTAACATTCATGAAAGTTTCCCTTTTGTTGCTCAACGTTCCAAACATCAGTAGTTGATTTTTACAAGAACTAACATCTGCGGTTTCATGGCTGTGAACATGTGAAACAGATGTAGTCCTTTGTGAAAGAATTTTAAGAAACTGATATATATCTATCAATACCTGCCAATCACTTTTCCCAAGCAAAGCGATGACACGTGATAACAGAGCTTTAAAAAAATATCGCATAATCATGCAAATACAAATTATCCCGACTTATTTCTAATAATTCAGATAGGTGCAAAAAATGCAAGACATTCACGTATGACACACGTTTTCGCCATCAATTCAAATTTCGCTTCTGAACTTTCCTGGCTAAATTGTGACTTGATCGTGTTAAGCAAAGACCTGACCGAGTTATTTGAAGGCATGCATGCAAAAACTGGTTGCAAAACGCTCAGTTTTTATTTTTAATTGAAATTTCAATCGTTGGCGCTAAGAATTGTGCGATTGCAATTTTAGACATCTTCTAATGAAGTCCGCCAAGAAAATTAAAACAAAATGTGTGCATAAACTAGTTTGTCCCTAGCTGGGATAACTTCGAATATATTGGTTTCATTCAGAATTCTGTCAGCAATTCCAGAGTCAGGTGAAAATTATCAACATTTTAAACAACCGTTTTTATCTCGTTCGAATTATACCAATCGAGTTTGAACAAGCTATGTTCTCACAATTCTTTCGCTGTACAACTTGTTAGAAAAAACTGTTTGCCATACTTGAAATACAATGTTCTCAACCTATTGGTCGCCTGAATTACATTAAAACCGTAGTAAACGAACGCGTAGGGATAAGAACGCCGTGTTGCGAAATAAAAGTCACCGGAATATGCACCATGATCAGTTTTATTTCATATGCTGTTTTTTTCATTCCATTTAAAATAGACCCTCGATTCGAATTTGGAACATATTTTTACACCCACAGTTTATACCTGTGAGCAAAACACCCTGGGCAGTTCCTTCGTGTTTAGAACACAACGGAAGTTCCAGATAATTTCTGTTGGTCACGCACGATCTAACCTGAAAATAATTAACGTTGTAGGCTGCAGAATGCGGTAACATAAGAAATCTTATATGACATACTGTTTACAGTTGATGATAGGTTTCAGCATAATGCTTGGTCAACGTGTTGTGTATAGACCCATCGATTTGCTTCATTTGTTAGGGTCATTATGTTTGTGTATCTGGTGAAGCAACTCACAAAAGAGTTGCGGAAAAAGTTTCACGAGTTACTTTACTACAAAGCTTACATTCGTAAAAAAACCAAACTGTTTGTTATTTGTGATACAGTCACGCTTTCGTTTTGTACAAATGCATAAGGTAGCAATAGCTCAGTAAAAAACCATGTTGGAAAATATGTCCACTCTCAACGACGTAAACAATGCAGTGCTGTTTAGAAATCAAAATAAGTTGAAATGATGAGTCAGTGAACTCCCAATTTCCAAAGTGTATCACAGCAGACATCACTGGTCGTAATCACTCATCACGTTGCATATCGATCAGTGAATGTCGAAATAATTATACCGTTATTCGGCTATTGAGCTTCCAATGAGGTTGTCAATCACTGTTACTTGTACGGCATTCGACTCAAAATAAGGTGATTGAAAACTAACAATTCAGTGTTCATGGCATACTTAGCAGTTCATAGCAATTTATATTCGTTGTATCTATAATACGCTAACAACCTGAACCGCGGCTTTGGTCAGTACGCTGGGCTAGGTGAGACTGCTTGTTTGATATTCAGACATCCACCTTCCGGCACACTTTTTCAAATACACGCATGCGAAAAGAGGTCGAATATCTAGGAACAATAATTACGGTATGCCACAGTGAGCAAATCGCAGAAGTACACTGTTGGTAATGCAATTCTGTTGACACAACTAACTCAATGGACTGGAAACAAACTGAGAAGTTAACCATAGTAATCAAGTATTGTTTTCAGGTGTTTTTAGACGTGTCGTCTGCGGCCACTTTTTGGGACCTTTACGAAGATTTAATTAGCACCATCGTGTCGTTTAACTCTCTCGCTGTGCCGACCGTTATGTGTTTACGACCATATATGGCTAACAGTGAGATCTTTTGTTCTGGAGGCTCGGATGTTCATCCCAGCCTGTGCCAAATGAACCTCCGTAATTACATTGTACACCTTATAGACTATTATTGGTTAGGCGCTGAAAACTGACTCCTTACCAAGGAAACTACGCATGATCCCAAAAAAGTGTTTACTATCTTTCTGAAGGCTCTTCTCATTCCGTAGTAATGACTTTTTTAACGTTAGTCAGACGTCTCAGCGACATAACAGTGTTAAACTTTGAAACGGTCATCCGTTGTAGTCCTTAGTCTTCCAAACTACCCCAAGTCCCACTTTAAAAAAAATGCATTGCTGTCACTTGGTAGTTTCTTTAACAACGTCCTTATTCAACGTGCGCAATATAGTTTTGATTCAGAAGACAAGTCAAAGAAAGATTTGGACTTAAGTGTATATCTTAAATTACCAGCGCAGAATCATCCATTGACAATATTCAAAATCGTTCCAATAAAGTCATGAGAAATCGGGTGTTGAAAGCGTGGCTGTCAGCTGTACTCAATGACCCCAACTACAACCTGAATTCCGCTGGTAAAGGTAGGTTGTATTGACAAGCTTTTAGGAATTATCATGTTACACCGAAATGTTCTTCTATTCAACTGCCTTTTTTTCTATTCTTTCGTTAGTACGGTGCATATCTGTTAATAAGCAAAGGAACAGAGAATCATTGTTTGTTACATATTGTACTGCATAACGTTCAGCATTCCTGAACACATTGTGAACGTTGTGACTTTAAAGTGATGTTCTTTATCTTTGCTGTGCGACGACATATTCTCTCAGTAGTCGTTGTCCATATTTTGGTTGTAAATCTAACATTTTGGAGGATTTAGCTATACTTACCAGCTAACTGCTATCCACTCAGCAAGAGTGCAACTCGATCTGCCTCCCTGGTGGGCAATATTAGCTCGCAACGTTTGCTCGGGAAAGAAAAGGGAAATTCGACTAAGACTAGTCGGATTCGTCTTGCATTTGCGCAAACTATAGCTTACAATCCGGTGTAGAAAGTTTTTGCGTGAATGCTGCCCAATTACTGGTCTAAAATTAAACGCGCTCCAAAACTGAACACAACGTTTACAACTAATTCAACAGGGCTGCCGAGTAAATATGATCCATTTAAACCTCCTAAATAGCGCCAAAAACTAACTTTCTATTCGAGACATCAATTGATTAATGGACAAATATTGGTTCGAGCTGAATCGTCGGCGTCATTCGGAGATTACTATTTTCATGCGAGAATGTTTGGAACAAACTAGGACAATAGTGAAATTATGCTTTGGTGAGAACAACATCAGAACGTCAACGGTTTGAGTGAAACTAGAGATATCTCATGCATTTAATTTTAAAGCGATAACAATGTTTTCCATTGATCCTGAAGAATCAGTCTATTTATGTTGTTTGCTTCTGCTTAATCATGTGCATACTGGTCTTTTTATTCAGTACGAATTTTCGCCTGAATCTCGGTTGTTCATTCATGCTGCACAATTGTGTATTCGACCGAATTCAAAAATGTGCATTTTTGGGCAGTACTCACTTCCTTATATCTGTTGACAGAAGTCATTATATTTGAAAAATTTCGTACATCGTAATGTGAAGGTTAAGCTTCGATTGAATTATGAATTCAACTGTCCCTATAAAACCTGTAACCAGTGCATAAATCTCTCACGTGCTGGGTTAGGGAGACGAGAAAATTTAGAATGGAAATCTCAGCGGCAATAAACAATCCCAAATTATTATAAAAATAGCATTCTTTTTGCAAAGGAAAAACATCAATCAACGCAGCGACTGATCAACATTTATGATTGACTGACGTCGATCGATTTCAATTCGGCCTGCACCATCCGGTTAGCACAGCCTTCAATATTCGGAAAACTGCGCTAGTCAGATTTGATTAAAAGGCTGATTCTTGCTTTTTAACTTAACAGTTAGCCTCGTATTCCGTATGTTCGGGTAAAACGTTCCAATGAATTTTCTGCCGATGAACTTGAAGGGTAAATTAACCTAATCGGTTAACAGAAAAAAATAAGGATTTTGGTAGTCTTTGATGATTAACACGACCGTTGGTTCGGCGAATCATTATTGCAGATTCAATCATGGTGTCTATGGATTATGTATCTTATTATGCCACCTAGTGAATATATTCCCGATAAAAATTTCATATCCTGTTACACTGTCGTTGTAAAATTTCCCACTTGTTCAAGCCGTTATTTTTATGAGTGTTGATCAATTGCCTTACGAGTAGACTAAACTCAATTTCCTCCTAACAGGCTTTGTAATACAAAAGCCACACAAATTTATACAACCACAACAATGAAAACAAATTCTGCACATTTTTAACCGTTCCGCGTCAACGGAGAACGAATCCTATGCAAAGCAACATACCTGTATACTTTATGTCTGTATACAACAATACTAACAAACTGTTATGAGTAACCACGTAAATGGGGCTGCATTTCCTTAGCCATATTGGTACATATTTACATAAATATATATGTCTATTCACACGTAGGAAACAACACAGTGATTATAACGTAAAGAATAACAGTCGGGATATAATCAGTTGGGGGTATGTTTTGGTTGTATCCTACTGCTCTTCAACAATCACTCCGTGAAAATTCTGCTGTATGAGTGCATAAGGTTTCAGTTTGATCTAAACAGCAAGAATGACGTTTTATTTTAACAAGATGTCTGTATGGTGTATTGAGGTTATTAGTGTTCATATGGGGTAAAACAGAAAACGATCAGAGTTTATTGTTTGTGCAAACATGTGTCCACTTCCACAAATTTGATATCTGACCACATGAAACGAGGAATGCGGTTACACGTAAAATATGTGCATCAAGCTAGAACAGGCGCTTCTATGAATCTAACTTCAGTGAAGGATTTAACGCTACTGAAAGACATAGTTATGATATCACTGCCACTCACAGAGATGGCGAAGAACAGTTCATGGACAATTATTCAGAAGCAAACATCATGAGGTGATGTGTTTGTCGACGGATACATATCAACTATTTCGTACATTTATGCTACTCAGAAAGAACTAAACAAGTTTGTAAAATCTCACCATTGCGTCGCTGAGCCTCACAGCGTACTATTATTGGTATTTCTTATCTAGTCTAAAGATGTTTTCAGCAAAACCGTTTGCAACACTAAGGTCAGAATTCTCCGTTTTCCACAAAGCTCTCTGACACCAACGGTTAATATCAGAACACTTTTTGATACTGTCCTTAAGTGTGTGTAAAATCTTTCGTCACACGCAGTTAGATGTTTTCCCTCCAAGTCAAAGTTCATAATTTCGTCTAAAGGCGCCGACAAGTTGAATACACAAGTTCATTTCATACATGTGTATGATCATTTGAAAGACTTCTTGTCCGTGTCTTCTAAGTGGAGAGGCCGGTTCTGCGCAAACCTAGTGAAAGATTCTCGTCAGTTTTTATCAGCATTCACTAGCCTCAAACAGAAACACTAACGAGTCATGAAATATCTTAGAGAAATTTGACACGTAGTGTTTGTAAATTTAGACAAAGTCTTTAGTGTTTTTATCAACGGCCAGGACGATCATATTGCAAATATGATTAACCATATGGAAAGACTGACGGCAAAGTGACCTAAAATAACGTACTGATAAAAAATCAAACGTTGTGGCAAATTAAATAACTGTTTATGAAAAATCACCTCTCCAGAAAACAGTACAGCTTGGTAAAACCAACTGACATAGAAACACCAAGAATAAAGAGCACCAAAGAGTCCGAAAATGGAGTACTTTTGTAAAGAACATTTTGTGTGAACAATATATGTTTTATAAGTTGAACATTACTTACACTTGATACAAACAATCCATCCATTCCCAGAGAATATCTGAATTTCCCCCAGTTATAGGAAGCGCCATATTCCAGAGGCGATCGGGCATACTGAGCGATACTCACGGGTGAGCATGATTGAACGTTCAATTACGGTAATTCAGTCGTACTGACCCGTAGTCAAGGACGTAGTAGTCAACACGGTTACCTCATGAAAGCGTAACTGGTGTTTGTATCTTGACCATCGCAAGGATTTGCACCACTAAGAAGCTGTAGTGAAAACTTGCGTTTAATCCTTTCTTTTGAAAGGGACTGACCGGACGGTCTATGGGAATGCGACTGCTGCGATTAAATGTAAGTGACGTTCAACCCATTTCAACTAGATGCCAACTGCTTGTTATCAGTTCAACTTCTGATTAAGCTGGCTGTTGGGTAGTTGATTCTTTGTGCCCCGTCTGAAAACTGTTATACTCCCACTGCCTCAAGGATCCTTTCGGTTGTGCAGGTATGTTAGGATGCGTGTGGTCGTGTTTGTAAGCTATCTACTTGATAGAAGTGGATTTATGCAAAAAACTGTTCCTTTCAATGAAATAGTTGAAGTTTCATCTGGGTTTACCCGTAACCAGAATTGTAATGTATGTGATCCACTCGAAATTGGAGCGCACATCCGGCGTTTTCATACAAAATGATCGAAACAACTCATCGGATTAACCTGGCCATGATGATACAATGTATTCTGGCAGTGTCTACATGTCCATTTCCCGCCAACATCTGTTTGTCTGTTGTCCGTAGTTGCATATTTTACGCTTACTTCAACCGAGAGTGAATAAAGCTTAAACATATTATACTCTATGTCTTTCTTCTGTTCTGACGAACGACACCAATTAGTTAACTTCCCCATTCGTACGAATAATCCCAAAGGATGCTTCAGAAAATCCCCGAGAATCCGAATTATAAAAAGATGGATAAATATTTTGGCACTTCAAACAGAGTCTGAAGATGACGGCGCAGCACTCTTTTCAGACTCATTGAAGCCTATTGTATGGTAGAACCAAGTGTCCGATTCGCTACCTTTGTCATTTCATATCTTATTAGCAAAACTGACTTCTGACGCCGATTTGAGCCATTCCAACACGTGTTTTTTTATACAACGGAACACGCATAGTGAACACCAAAACAGCTCTGCATTTTGTCCAGACTCACGACTTACTTCGGTCAGGACGTCTGTCTCGTGTCAGATAAACGGTTCACGCAGGATAGTCAGAATGAAATGCGACTGCAAATCGCGTTCCTGGCTTTCCTGCTGCTCACTTTTTCACATGTTACGTCAATTATGGTGTCAAATCGAACAGATTAAGAGCAATCAAGCTAGCTATTTACAACTGTCGTCGTCGGTACATTGATGCAATTTATCATCCGTCAGAAAGTAAACTATTTTGAAGTTAAATTTCAAAGCCATTTCATTTGAGCTGTTGCTTTTTGCTGTAAAATTGTTTGTGTACACGTCTTATGAATGAGGCTTTTAAATGCACTGAAAATAAAACACGGTAAGTTTGAACCCTGGAAGTATGCACACATCAGTGTGTGAACAGCCAGTTCAATTACAGTCAATAGTGCAAGTCTGAAATTACGGCTAACAATTCCCGAAGGATTAGGGTAACACTTAGAATACAGTTTCACTGTCATCCACTTCCCCATCGTCTGCCTTTCTTTCAACGTGTGCGAAATAAAGTACTGAAGGTGATGGCTAGTCTAGAAACTGTCTTTCTCTCATCAAACGTGTATGTTCGTTCGTCCGTGTGAATTCGTACACACACACGACTGAAGATGATGTCTGTGGTAGATGGATTTCAAATGTCAGCAGAAAATGTTTTCCATGCCTCGTATATTACAATGCGGTTTAAGTTTAAATATTTCCCCTGGATAACTTGCTACTTTTTTTCGAACAAGACTATTCTGACATACACGAATTAAGAAACATGTGCGATAACCTAATAATTGAACGGCAGACTGTGCGTGGAATTCAGTTTGCCGAAACATGCATGGTGCTAAGTTTTCGCCGTCTGCATTCTGACATACACGGTGATGTCTAGAAAGTTTTGTTCGTCTCTACTTCGTTGCTCTATATATGACCGCAAAGAGACGGTAATAGCAAACTACAGTAGGTGTGGGATGGCGTTATATTCCAATGAATGGGTTGTACTTACTTTCTCATATGCTAGGTACTGGGTCGGATCAGTAGCGACGACGACTGACTCTACTTCCCTAGTGTACAAACAGGTATCGGACAAGGCTGGTTCAAAATAACACCCGGTTTGCTGAGTAACCCCAAGTTTCTAGTGTACAGCATTCTCAACAGTTCAAGTCAGCAAAATGTTTCCTATACCCTCAAGTTTTCCACATATCACCAAATGGGGAACAGTTGACTAATTCGGCCAAAGTCAAACAATAACAATGCTGACCATGAACATCACGGAAAGTTGACTGGCATCTACAACCGACATCAATCAAGAACGATTAGATATTCAGTTTCGTGGTTTTGTACAAAATGAAATTCCTGAAGTTGTACAGAAGTCCAGCGAAATAATAAACAGTGGGAATCGAGTAAGATTACATGCTTAAGAATAAATATATTTGTCGCGACTCTGAAAATTTTACAATTACATTTAAGTGAATCGGAATAAAGAGTCCAAAGTTGTCAGACGAGATTTTGCCGCCACCAACTAAATCAGTGGACCGGTCGCATAGAACAACAGCACACCGTAGTAAGCGTTGAAAAACCTCTTAAACAGAAAACCGTTTTAGTGAGATAGAAAACTGATTTTTTGGCGGACATAGCCGTTTTTGATGAATTATCGTATTAAGCTGATATAATTATGCATCACGTTAATTAACATTGATGAAAGTTATCAGCCAACACTAGTGCAAGGCGATTGGACAAAACCGAAGCGTAATTTCCTTGTGGTTATGCCCACAAATGAATAAGTCAGCGAGAATTTCAGTGTTAGTTGGGGTGGATTTGAGAAATGGGATTAAATTGGCATGTGGATTAGATGTATATGTTTGGCCGCACTAGTTTCAAGGTGCGACCGAACTGTTCTTAAACACATCAATTCGAGGGGTGTGGTCAGACTGAGACCGCCCCGATTATAGACAGGATGCGTTGTTTAATCCTTCTTGTCGCAATGAGGATAAACGAGAAAAACAGGTGGCGAAAAATGAATCCGGTAAAAGAAACGAGGTCGGACGAACCGATTAGTCAAGAGATACAAAATAAAGGGAAAGTTATGAAAACATCGTCTGCGATGTCTGTCTTGCCTCCAGTGGACAGTAATTTATCAAGGACACCAAGTTTCTGCGTTGCATACAAGTTCTTATTGCCTGTTTCATTGCTTAACGATATGTATGTCAAAAATATTTAAAACAGTCTTTCACCAACATAAAATTACAAAATATAGTCTCCCTCAAAAACACACCTTTGCTGTGTCACTTCACTGGTATACGCTTACGATAGTATACACATGAATCCTCCCTAATCATCAAGGTGATATGTGAAAGCTAGTAAATTTTTTTTTAAACCCGTTGCTGTAAGACACAGTTAACTATTTTTCCACTGAAATCTTGGTTACATTGTGCAAATCTTGAGAGTATTTCAATAATATAATAAAATGTTTAATGTCTGTAACTGTCTAATAGTGAAATTCTAGTAGGATAATAAACTTCAAATTATTTTTGCAAATAACCTTTCCGTGCAATAATATTTGCTCGTAACGTTCTTTTGTTTGGTACGTTCTTTTTAACACAGAAGGAAGAATGAACTGTTCAAAATGCAGTTCATCATGTTGCCAAGTTCACGTTTTGTATGATTCGAAAAGTATTTTGGTGAGTTGGAGTTAAAAGCAATTCGTTCTCACCTTCCAATCGTTATGGTGAACCTACCTCTGACCTATGAAAAGTGAATTGGTTATGTGTGTCCGTTTGCGTTCAGTTGTTGGCTGCTTGTTATAGCTATTGCATAGGATGATATTTTCCGCTGAGTACCGATATTGCACTAGTGTCACCATAAAAATAGTCACGTGTTCGTATAAACGATGACGACTGAAACAATGAATGTTATGTGTCTGCTAAATGTGGGCGTGTCCAAACTAGCAAGTATTTTAATAGAACTTCCAAAAGTATGACGTTTGCCAACTTCTCAGGCGGTTGACACACATCAGTGTATATGTGTAATATATCTGATTGAGGCCCCTATCCAAAAATATGTACCCATCACCAAATATTTGTGTATACTATATTAAAGATTAGCATAATGTTGGACTTCGTTTTATTGGTCACTGTTTGGTGTGAGAGGCAAACATTGGTAGAATCAAACATTTTGTAGTTAAAATCTTAAACAGCCAAAAGGATACTGCAATATGCAAGCGGGCCGTCTTCAATCTAACCTTCAATTATAGTCGTGGACCAACTTTGGGACAATGTAAGCACACCCGGGGACAGCGTTATTCGGAAGTAGGGGTTCCAACAACAGTCCTGTAAAAGGAAACGACAAGGAACAAGCATGAACCAAAGGCCCAGTAAGCCATGTACACACAAACGAAAAATAAAACGGTGTCAACAACACAGCAACACGCACTGTTAGGCAATTTAAATGCAACCCGTGCGGGCTTGCTGGTTCCAATCGTACGTTACAATAATCAGCAGTTGCCTTTATGGAATCAAAATTCGAAGTGCCTGCATGATAACATGCTAAACTGTATTAAGATAAAATACTTCCTTCATTGTCTGTTTCTTCTAACAACGTGCAGGTTAGCTAGAAGACTCTAACTGATCACAACCGTGACTTTTGACGACGTTATATTTCGTTAACTCAAAGACAAGGCAGCCGAAATGCTGTTTATGTTAGGTGTCTAATTTTTATTAGTAAAATCACAACGTAACCGCTTCTGTGAAAGTTACTAGGTCACCGAAGAACTGGACACCACCAGTTGCTCAAATCTTTGTAAAAACAAATAGTATAAAACGGGGACAGAAGTCGCAACCGAACACAACTGCTATTTGATGACTGTAACTAATAACCCACTGTGAACTACCGGAAACATCGAATGTTCTTATACATTGCAGTGAGTTTCATAACACTACCTTCCCAGATAACTAATTGCCTGAAACGTAAAGGATGTCAGAGACCTAGGAACACGTGTACTGTTTCAAAATTGCCAGTTTTGCTCTCTGACTGGTAAAAGCAGCTGAGTTATTGGTTTACCCAATACGTTTCAACAAACCCACCATACTGTTTAGTGAGGTGAAATAATTATTACATGCTTAGCGTTAACAAATAAAAAAGTGCGAAACTTCCCCAAACAATATTGAGGTAACGAAAGATAACGAGTAGATGAGGCGTACTGAAACTGCCTCCATCTATACAACAGAAGTCACATTATCAAGCAATGGAAACTATGGTCTTATGACTGGCAGTACGGTGAAGCGATTATTGGGCGAGTAATGCAGTACAAATCAGTTTAGCCAAAACAGAAGTAATTTAAAGCTACATCATTTCGGAAAATAAATTAAACAATCAAATTCACGGTTTTCAAATGTGCGTTGTTAGACATATTCCGACCAACTCTATATGGGACAGTTTTGCGCAGTTATTATAGTTCGAATAGCCTGAATACCAAATACAGTGGAACATAATCCGAGAGAACAGTGAGAAGAAATTTTGTCATGAAATGAATCGTACCATATTTATTCTGTTAATGCGTAGAAGGGCTCTGAATTCGACGCATGTGTTCATCTGAACTCCAGCAAGGTTCAAATGAACTGTATGATATAAATTCGTGAATAATGAACAAGAGTTTTAAAACATGTCGTCTCTCTTAACCTGCGTGTACGATACGGGCAATGTTCTATTTGCTCGATAGATACAAACAGTTGTACTGTGAAAATTAAGAGCTTGTTATACAAACTATCTTGTATCCTTCTGCTCATAAGCAAGTTTTATGGTGGAGCACACGACAGTTGAGTTGTAGGAAATAACGTGGTTTCTCTTCTATTTGATGCTCGACATTTGCACCGAACAATTAGGGGAGATTTTGTTGTAACGTAGAAGAAATACATGTGTAATGCCCACATCAAATATATCCCTGTATACCTAAACTAGATTTTTAATGGATGTGGGGCAGTGACACTAAACAAGACTATTTTTAATCAGAAGCAACTTATTGTTTGACTTTGAAATAGTTTTTTTATTCGTCGATTCAATGTAGACTAATACTACTTGTACAGTGATATCCCAGAAGCTAACAAATTGCAAAAGGTCCACAATTGCAACGAAGTTGTACTATATCTCACTTTAAGATAATTTGTAAAAGTTATATAGGACTGTATTGACTCCACGATCAATAAAACATCGTGAGATGTGGTACGAAATTTGACCACAATAAATCACAAACAAGCTGTCAGGCAACACACTGGCCTTTTAGACACGCAACTTAATCTGCCGAAAACAAAAGTTATTTGAAGATGTTTCCGTGGACCAAAGTACAACTAAACGAAAATCTATCAGGAAGCTTTCCGGTGGCCGATTACAACTAAACAGGACCCAGTTTGTCAGCTTCGTCGTCAGCCACCTAAAACCAACCTCAAACTGACTAGTGAGTGCTATTAAGCACCCCACTGATCCAACAGTCCATCAGAACGATGTGCTATTCAACGTTTTCGTCGACTTAATAAAATATCTGTGAAACAGATTTCGACACAGGTAGAAAATCAACCTACGTCTTCGGTTGCAATCTAGTAAGGTTAACGTACACAGTGGTTGCAATGAGTATCTTTGAAATCCTATTTGATGGAGTACAACATCTCTTACGTTTGATTTCACACTAGGGCTGTTAGGGAATAATTGTGTGACCTATTTTGTAGGATCTTACTTTCACGAAATGAATTTTGTAAATCATGAGTGCATCGCCGGAGTTCCATTAAAAACTAAAGGTCACAAGACAATTTTTCTCATTCATAACTGAAACATTTTGAATCACTATGCTGTATCTACTTAGTGAAATTTTTTTCACCAATCATGTTCAAATAAGAATGCAGCTACGAGAAGATCTCAGATTTGCAAAAATGACAATTTATAGTTAGTCCTCCACAAAATTAGTTAGTTTGTTATGACATTTTACTTTCGTTTGCAGCGAATTCGGTAAGTAGTTGAAGTTATGGACTGCCCTCATCAAATGCATCATAGAGCAGAATGCTGGGGATGTTTGATAAGAACCCAGTTGTTTTAGACAAAAGCCACTACTTGAAAACAGAAGTCAAATATGGTGCACTGAACGATTCGTTCCCTGGTGAGTGATGTTACTTCCCATCAGATGCATACTGCATTTTCGGGATATATACACCTGAGTAAAACAGAAATATTGAAGAAAAATTATGATTACTTTCATGTTTCGCAACACAACCACAAGAATCACGAAAGTATTCAGTTAATACGGCAACTTCAGAGTGACGACCACGTTTCTCTAGTGAAAGAGAAGTGGTTGCTCTGTGTAACCATCAAGAGGCTCAGCGAATTGAAGCAATCGCCAAGCGTCGGTTATGTAAGTGACTTTGAAAGCACTGAACATGATGACTGTATATCTGTTGGTCAATAAGTTGTTTATGACCAAAGATGCTAGTTGCTCTCGTTGCACTATCGGCGGAGTTAAATGGCATAATACAGAGGTTGTTCTAGCCTCTTGAATACATGTGTGAATTACTAAAATTTAATGCGCAGATGAACATTCGCACAGTACCATCAACAGTTTGATAATCTCTCCACGTCGAAAGTGAAAATGACGTAACCTGTAAGAATAGTTGTAGTGTTGGCAGATTCAATAATGTATCGTTTGTAGTTCGCCGGACATTTCAGGATGACTGTACTAAGCAACAGACTTGAAACGGACACAAGCAAAACCCTAGTTTTCACGTCTATAGAACATCTGCTCATATATTATCCCACGATAAACACGTACCAAAGAAAGTTCAAAATTAACATCATCCAGTAATCGCTTGAATTTGACTTCCCGACAATATTCCCTTAATGCTAAAGTGCAGATAGCTCTCAGGAGAAAGAGATCTTGAATGACAGAACATCACCGGAAATCATATTAACACTGGGTGATGTGTAACAACACTGAAATGTGTTGAGGAATAAGTTGTCAGTGGTATGACAAATCTGATGATCTTCAAATTTCGTTCCATAAACAGTAAGTAATACTGGGACATCTCAGTTGCTTATCCACTAACACTCCAAAATGCCGTAGTTGGGAAAATAGTTGAGACTAAACCAGTTATAGTCGCTAACAGATAAGCGTTAATTTAAAATTATTGAGTTGGTTGCTTATTATGTAGCTTCTTTCCAAATTAGATCACTCACTGCAAGAACCCACCATGATACTGAAGGTGAAGTGCGATACATTGTTTAATAAACAATACTCGGTTCATATTAGAGTTTTCAGTGAAATTTCACTGGCTAACAAAAAAAACGCATAAATTTCCAAAAGGAACACAGAAATAACGATACATTTTTCGAAAACTTAAAAAACGGCTAGTGCAAACACCTTGTACATGTATGATATTGATGTACACAATAAAATGTAATACTATTAATTTTAATACTAATGAGCGGTTTGGCACATTTTGATGATTTACATGAGATGCCAGTGTAAAATATCGAGGCTTCGGCTGGATTTGAACCAGTGACAGAAATGGGTGAGCTACGAAACCACCTCTGGAACTCGGTGGAATATGTTGTCCTGCTTTAACTGACAAAAAATCTGGATAGGACGATTTTAAACACACTATTATCAGAGGGAATAGTTTTTGTCCAACAGGTCTAGCTACACAAATGTTTTCTCTTGTCCTAAGCATCAATCAGTACACTATGCAAAAGCACGAGTGCAGATAGCAAAAGAGACTAAGTGAGAAGTTCACTTCTATTTGATATCTAATGGAGCGGTGTGTGGAGTAAACGCATTAACGGCGTGGTTCCGTTTGGAACACAAGGTAGTAGTACCGTTTTATATTATAACTTTTACCACAAAATATTAGTGAGCCATTGTTTGCAAAATATACTGAGTTTGAAATGCAAAAGTGCAAACTTAGGTCTACGAAGTATAATGCAATATCCGACGGAAATTAACTTGGTAGTTCGTGGAATATAAATGGAACTCAGGTGAAACAAAACGATTCTGTTTATCTGTTGTGATATTCTCGGAAAATTTTCGCCAGAGGTTCTAACTAAGTTTCTGTTTTTGCTCACGCCGTCCTGTCAGAAACCAATTATATTTCTCTTTTAAAAATTTTTAATTAACCTTAATTTGTGTCTGTACCAGGTATTAAACATCCTTTCCATTGCCAACGAGTGTTCTGAGGGATTTACTGAACGTGATGCTGAATGATTAAGGAGATGTGTAGCACAAACATCTTTGAGGGCAGCTATGCCGCGTTTGGTTGGTTCACACGGTATACCAAAAAATATGGTGATATCTTGAGGCCTGTATTACGGGATTGCACAACCATCAACAAGACTCTGGCAAAATGTTCATGTGGATACTCACTCTTCCACGATATAAACTCAGTGAAAGTTACAGTGCACCAAAGCGATTACTTGATGTTCAGCAGTTTGCATCCTTTGCTGTTGTTCTATTGGTTAACTTCCCAACTCAGTCACGCAGATTATCACTTTCAAATGTTTTGCGTTTAAACTGGGTTGATAATCAGACGTTGTGAATAAGCTTTGTAGTTAACTGTTGTCCCAGTGTGACTGGTATTACTGTACTGGTCAAACAAAAGTGTGTTTGCGTAAACGTGAAGTACACTATACACAGTTTTCTACAGTTGACTCATGTTTCACTTTAATTAGTACTGTGGACAAGGCTAACGCCAGCCTTTCAGAAACCGATCGACCGTTTGTGGATCACGGAAATCGCTAGAATTATTAAGTTGCAATAAGCAACCTGATAAGCAACCGGATAATGTATTTCTTCAGGCGAGTTGGTGGACATGGATCACCAACCGTCGACTACCATTAAAAACAGCAAGCAAGCATTTTTATGTACAAATCTTGCAACTGTTTTAAAAAAACTTTCGACTTGCGGAAAAATCTCAAGCAACTCCAGTGGACTTGGTTAACGACAGTCAGTTATCCAAGTGTTTGGTATTTCAGACCACATGCATGTCAGTCTGAAAAGATCTTGGAATTGAAATTATGAAAGTTAACTTTGGGCTAATCCATTCGAGAAACCTGAAAATCGCTAACAGTTCCTTAAACTGATTATAATACCGAATTTAACACCATGAATAAGAAGAGTGTCGATTCGATGAACTCATTGCATCATGTTTATTTTATGCGAACACATAATGGCAGTCATGTTTTATGGCCTAGAGTCACCTACATGCTAAAAACCACGTGATCATCTAAGCGAACCGATCCACAAGCTTCATTTCGAAGAATACTTCGGACGTCAGTAAACATTTGTGGTAATGCCGAGTAAAAAATATGGAACAAACGTAGGTATTTAATGTTCAGCAATGAATTATTGCAGTTAAATATACTTTCATTAATGAATATATAAGTATTTTTAACAAGACCTTTCTCATCTGATTTGCATATCATTGATTGGCTTGCATAACCCGTTTGCTGTTTTCTGCACTGAGGACCAAACAGCCTGACTGCTATTCAAAAGTTAAGAGAGTTGTGTATTTTGCGGTAGGCGTTCCCTAATATCTATGATGTGGTAATTGTGTCATTAGTCAATTCATGTCACAATTACAAGAGATACAAAGTTAAATTTGGTAACCGGAAGTGAATACGCAATTTTTGTTAAGACTGTTGATGATAAACCTTCACCATGACAATCTGCTCACTCTGCAATACTGTTAGTATGCTTCTTATAATAGCCAGTCAAGCTACGTTACGTTATATTTTATTGAACTCGTAAATCTGCATATGGTACCAGATATGTACCAGTCGTTCATGAATGATCCACAACGTGAAGTTCAGTAGTTTAAGTTGGTTGTGGCTTCAGACGGGTAGTGAATTAAGTGTAAACGTTTAAACTTAGTTTACGGTGAATCATCTACCAGTCATCTGTCAGAGTGCACACTGCTGAAGTAAGGCTGGATGAACAGTTTCCGGCACATCGCAAAAAATAAAAATCTAATAATTGAAAAATCGTTATTGTGTACTTACTCTCTCAGGATCAAACAAGTGAAAACAAGTATTTAAAAACCTACAAATATGAGTGTTCTTTATAACCGAGCAAAAACACTATTAAAATGAAGACCAAGTGGAAAAAGTTATGGTATTTCCAACATACCAGTAAAATGAACTGGAAAGTCTCAATTGCCTCGAGCGCTTTCTCGTTTTCGAAAGTAATCAAGAGAGTCACCTATAAATGTGAGTGATTTTTTTATGTAAATAACAATCAATTGCCGTTAAGTGTTTGGTTAATCGTAGTCTTTTTCCTATCCAAACTGTTAGTCGCTTGAAGGTGGTAGATGCACGATTGGTTTTCAACCCATTGTTATACAAATTATTTTTTTGAAAACGGAGTTTAACAGTCGAGCTTTGAACTGAGGCAGACGAACTCACGCAGCCGTTGAAGAAATTGACCATTGTGATGAGAAGTCTGGAAATAATATGTCTAACTGAACATCTCAGTAATCAATTAGTCTCTGCTCTGACTTTTACAAATAGACAGTTCCGAACACCTTGACAGTCAAATGGTTTTGGTGCCCTGCCTTTGCTATGTCCCAGGTTTTAGCTAGTAAGCAAAGTGTCTTGAAACATTGTTAGTTCCACAACTGTTCAGTGGACTCCATCAGTGCCTCCTAGATAAAGAGTTGAACAATGTCATCTTTGTGCCCACTGGTGGGCAAAACTTTTATAAGCTTGATAAATTGATTGACAATAACACAACGTTATAAGCTTGCCTCCAAATTCGGCTACTCAATTACATCAACCGTGTGATTTGTCCTAAAGGTAATTCCAGCAGTAGACAATACCAGATTTCTTCTAAGATTTTATGTAGTCGACATCTGTTGCATCATCGCACCATATTTTCTTCAGGTCAGGTATTCAGCGATTCGTTGCTTTAGGATCTGTTTCTTTCAGTCCATGCATGCGTCATTGCGACCCAATCTAACGGGTAGATTAAAGGTGATGTTGATGACTGATCCATTTGGCTCGTAAACAGGCAATTACGCTGTGTTATAGGTGACTCGCAAAACAAACCGCAACTTCTCACTTGTCCGGTTAATAATATGGCCAACCTAGAAAGAGCAACTGAAAACTATCTGCTTCAGAACGACCTCCTGTACGCATACGGCTATTTCTTGTCCCTCATAAATGTTAATTCACTCTTTGGGGATAGACATTGTGGGCTGTTGGCGATATTTATCCCAGCGTCGTTACCAAAGTTGTTCGTACCGGGAAGACTCCACAAGCCGTTGGTACAGTACAACTGGTGGTTTTTTGCAAACTTGTGAGGGAAGTACTTCCCTAAAACAGGCTGCCAACGATTTGTTATTCAACCAGGCAAATGGCGGGAATAACGCGGCAAAGTGCAAGTAACAAGCAAAATTGTATGCTTCGCTATCGTACTGTCTGTAAGCCCATTTTCCAAATTTATAAAGAACATTTTCCCTACAAAAGAACACAAGCTTCATGAAGGAAGATTTTGAATAGAAAATGAAATTATATAAATTACCAACTTAGTGAGAAGAGGTATTTTCCATAAGCTATGCAAGCTTATGAAAGCTTTTCCTCCTGAGGTAAAAAAGGACAGAACTGTAAGTTGTGCTTACACTGTTAACGAAATATCTGGTAAGCCATTGGCAAGTTCAATCACATTCTGAAAGAATGGATCTCAACGTGACATATATTTCTAATACTTGATTTGACCTTCGTTTATGGTATATCGGTGTATCTTGGTTCTAACTATCTAAACTGACACTCGGAGATATACCACTGCTTCGATGCTGTTGCCCGGTAGGCGGTCTAAATTTAACTTGCATTAATCTAACAACTAGGTGTTGGTCTTGGTCGCGATATCGTACTTATCACGGCCACTGACTTTGGAAAAGTTTTCTGGCTGTGAAAGGACACATCCCTCATCACGCTGTCTTTGTTACTGGCATCGCATTGTTTTACTGTTAAAACGTATTGTTTACGTTCACAGGAGGATGCAAACTGAGAAAAAGTATAGGTCATGTTTGTATGGAACAAACGAAGTCTCCGGTGACCTAGCGGACAAACCCCTAACTTAGTCATCATGACATTCAACTCGGATGACGTCTTATAATTCGTCAGTATTCTGAACGATGTCTTGAATGTAGATCGCAAGAGAAAATTTTCAAGTATGCATGTCATGCAAAATGAGTTGTTTGTAACCTACGAATATGTTTTGGAACACATGTTAAAGTTAATAAACAACCAGATGTAGTCAAATTTATATGTAAGGTGATTGTTTCCTGGGACGTTTAAATGATATATTTCCCAAACTCTACCACGACAATCAGTCAACAAATACCCCTCCTCCAAATGTTCCGCACTAGACACAGCGTTCCAAGTATTTTTCCTGCTCCGGGTCACTGTTATTTTGTATGCGTTTATTTTGATTGCGATAAGGGTTTCACAAAATGTCCAACTAACAATAAAACCGATTTAATACCGCCTCATCAGTTGGACATACGGAACTCTCGTTAAAATCACACTTCATGACTTTAGACTGATAACAGACACATCAAGCTGACAAGTTACAACAATTCATACTCAAACAAAGGGCATACGAACGGTGGGTATCAGTATTCAGCAATTACCAGTTGGGCCCATTCATTGGCTACTAAGAGAGACTATTAGTCGTGAGTTATTTTGTTGTTTATCCTCGAACCTAGAACATAACAATGTTGCTAAACGTATTATGGTAACAGGTAAACATGATTCAATCCAGAAATAGCGGTGAGTAGTCCTCGTTACAAACCAACTAGATAAAATATGACAATGATTGTAGTAGAAACGTTTCTTCGGCCCATGCGCATGTGAAATGGGCAGTGTTATGACTGGTAAATTAGTTTGTACTGGGTGAAAGGCACTCCTAACTCAATGATTCTTGTTTCTTTTGAGCGACTAGCTTGAAAGGACATACAGAATCATCTTATATAAGTTATTTTATGAATAACAAAATTGTATGCTCAGTTACATTGTTTAATGTAGGAATGGTTCATGTCTTTGAATAACCTTAGCTGCTTGTGTGTAGACAGTAGGTTTAACGTGAATAAAATTGAAATAAAAAATTGTATGCAAAATTGCTGACGCAGTTTTGTGTATGCGGCTAACAATAAAACTCCCTAAATCGACAATATGTGAAAATATTCTGAAACGGTCGCAAGGGAACTTGATGTGTATTTCGCCTGTCAGGTATGTACTGTCCCAGCAAGTGCCTAAACCACCAAAACGGTTGAGTCTTAAAAGCGGAAGTGTGTAGGGTTTTACAAGACCAGCCCATTTCAACTGCACAGTATTGTCGTTGTATTAACTTGCGCGTTTCATGCTCCAATTTCCCACCGTAACATTCCATGCATTCACATTTTTTGATGGGGGAGGTTTTGTGGTTTATGATCTGGTGTGAGGGAAGTTTTAGAGCCAAAAGTGAATCTCCTCTAGAGTGGCAATGTGCAATGACATAGAGAAGGTTGCCATTCTGAATGAGGGTTTGCTTGGTCCTATGAGTAGTCCAGTGGAATCTGTTCCGTAGTATAGTTTGAAGAAAGAACACAAGTCTGTACACTGTTTTTAGACGTGCAAGCATTTTGTAATAGGCCGTCGCGGGGAATATTTCATGCTTGAAAGTTCCGTAAATTGTTTTTAAAAGACATCTTGTCATCTGTGTGTTTTAAATGACGCGTGACAAACAGTGAACAAGCGTAAAAGTTCTGTAGCCAGATTTCCTGAGACCCTTTGTAAACAGATATGGCCCACTTTTTATTACAAGTCTAGCGGTCAGCAAAGTTTGTTGGCGAATGTGTGAGACATTACACTGGATCACGTTGAACAGCGAGATTTCTAGGTGAACCATCGTGCGACAGAATTCAAGTCATTATGTAGGAATTTCTGGTCTTCTGTATACAGCACAACTCGCCAAGTATTTGCATAGGTTGTTTACCAGTGTTTTTTAAATCATGCACACACTACATGAATGACACTGAATTCAGGATTGCTTCTCGTTTAATAGGACTCGCGGTATGGAATCAGCTCAATAACTGTCTGTTTCCCCTTGCAGTGCACACGTCCATTAAGGCTTTTTTAATCAACTAGACGACGATCACTATAGGCTATGGTTTTAGATAATGATCCCCGAGATCTATGAGCTCTATCTATCAAGAGGTCGTGAAAATCAACGATGACAATAATTATGGAAAGTTATCAGCTTTAGTCTAAATAGTACCAGCACTCAGCAGGTTTGTGATGTATAAAACTTCCTGGAACAAACTGTGTCCTGAAGAAAATTTATCACCTTAAACGGAAGGGGAAAGACACCAAACGACTATTAGGCGACTTTGGAGACTACTGTATTTTACGTATGCATTTGCCGGAACTCAAAAAGTCCAATTGAACAAAACAATTTGTACTCGTTATTACTGCCCACTTTCCGGTCGCGATGGAGTAAGTGGTTTCTTGAACACTACTCATTCAACCGGTCGTTATTTCATTTGCTTCAGTGTTGTCTCGTCAAATTCTGTGTGGGAACGGTCAGAGTCCGTGATTCAGCGAAGGTTCTCAGGGTGGAAGAGGGACCGATTGATCATGATCTTGCAATAAATCAAATGGAATACAGACTCACAAAGACGCGGGTCATTGACGGTCTGGTCACTTCTACGATTCAATGTGGTGGCGATTTGGTCCACGTACGAGGTGCTGTTCAGCCAAGTGACGCTGTAGATTGATCTTAGTAGACAATAGTATAAATTAGCTGTGCTACAAAGAATAACAGAACAAATATTTTCCAGCAGTCTTGTGCGTTCTGATATAGGGGATACCCGGAAAGGATAACGATGAAATTGACAGATGAGTTACAATAATGACGTGTGACGCTTTGCAAAGGAAAGGTCACGTAATTCTATTTGAGTTTATGCAGACTCCGGTTTATTTTGTGGCTAGCGTTTTGTGGCGCTTCCAGTAACTTGTCCAGTCGGGAGCAGTGTTGACAAGTGCAGCGAATCCTTGTTGACGTCCGTCAGTCGATTAATATGAGGTATTCTTCAGAGGTCACTTATGCGATCCATAGCGACTGGCAAGTACACGTGCTTCAAAGTTTAGCTGAATGAGAAAAAGAGCTGTGTCTCAATTCCTATCAGGTCATAGCCAGCTACATTATGCCAACTACACCTGATCAGTTGTGTTCGTTCTCAAACGTGTATGTGCATGCGTTTGCACTGTGGGCACAGCGCGGAAAACCAGCATGGCCACATTTTATCTAAGACCCTACACGGTTGTCTAACCAAATCTCAGTCTATTAATAGTCCAGTGCAAAAATATGGGACGTAATTAGTGAACCTGTAACCGTGAGTCGGTGTGCAATTTGAAGGGCAAAATGTAGACAAAACGGTTATTCAAGAAAAACGAACTAGTTCGTCGGAAAGACCTTCAAAAGCGCAAGTTTCTCGAATAATAATTGTGGTAGGTTTACAGTGTAATCGTCTGCTTACTTATCACTGACAGCTTACACAACTGTCGATTAGAATTTAAATATAATCAAGTAAAAACAGAAGGCGTATCGATTGTTATCACGATGTGTTCTGATGAGTAGTATGCAATTTTGTTCAATATATGCTGATCGGAAAAGGAGTAGACTATTACATGAACTCAGCGTGCACAACTGCATGACCAAATAGAAAGGAAGTATTCCAAAGTGGGCCACGTATTTTAAACGAAAGTGGCCATGGCAGTTAGTAGATTCTACGTTTCATAACTCCTACAACATTCGCAATAGTTTTAATTTAAAACTTACTGACGACTGGTTACAAGTTTTGCGATATAACAAAGTATCAGGCTTTGCTTTTGTTAGAGTTTGACTGTGGTGCAGATATCAGCCACAGGCTAGATAGGAACTCCAGCAACAACAACCGTATCAACCACTGTACCACTGATTTCACATTAGATATGGATGAATTATCATCTGCAAACACCCAGCCACACCCGGCAGCAGTCCTGATAACTCCAATCAAGGACCTTACACACATAAGTTCTCCATTTGAAGTCTCAGAAACAATTTTACTCGTGGAGGTGCACTATCTAAATATTAGGTAAATCAAGAAAAGTAGGTGAGTGGACGCAAGTTAAGTTAAATGTTCATAATAACCTGATGACTACGTTTGACACATATAAACCGACAAGGGTGGTTTTTCACAGTGAAAATAACAAGTTAATTCTGAAATTTTAAATCAAACTGCAGACTAGGTTGTGTTTTTATACTGCGCCAAAATGTTGTTGATTTATCAGTTTTGTGTGCTATCAGTTCAGTAATTTCATACAGTGTCAAACAATTGTGTTAAATTTCTGTGATATGTTTTGAATCTTCTGATGGAAAATGTAGAAATGCTGTTTCTCCCGAAATCAAATTTTGAATGTATCAGGAAAGTAAGCAATCGCTTTAGAGACTTTTAGAAAATTTGCTATTTTCCAACAACTCTCAGTGAGAGATTAATCACCTAAATGATCCGTAGTGAATTGAACTATAATTACCATATATCGAGTGTACAAGCTGATCAACCTAGCGTCGTGCAGTCTACGCTGTACATTCAGCTAAGCTTAACAAGTAAACGATAAGCCAGTCAAAGTTGATTTGCTATGTACCGATCATGTCAATCGCGTCAGCCAAATTATCAAATGAACTAAAGTCTAGATTGTCGCAAATTGTTTGCGGAATAAATTACTCAAGTCATAACGAAGGATCTAGGTGAATCGACAAAGAAAACAAAAAAACTCTGTGCTTGTGAATCAAGAAATCTATGTTCCATTTATGTATTGCCAAATCAAATGCAGAAGACTGACAAATGATCAAAGGACTTTGACTCTTTCAGATGTACAATGATATCATTGAAATTTTTCATCGGTAAAACGGAGCATTATTAGTAGTGATGAAATTATAATTGTTAATCAAATGAATTTCATTTTCCTGTATTGGAACACGGGCTGTTTTGACAGAACCTATCGAACCAAAACTGACAGCGGTGACATTTTGCGAATTTAGAGTTCATGAAAGCTACGATATCGAATCGTTTTGTGTGGAACAGCCAATTTGCCGTGAGATTATCGAGTTTTGCAACTGACTATAACATGAATCGATTTCAATGCAATCGGCAAATCTGTCGTTTCGTTCTAAGAACTGGTTACTGTCCATATGACAGTTTCGATGTTGAAGTTAGTATCGAACACAATGTTTTGAAGTGATCATACTATAAGTTGGGTCGTAATCCCGACATGCAGATAGGAGAGCGGTAAAATCACTGTGAAGGTGAATAATAAGTATAAAATTGCACTCAGAACTTCGAAAGCTTATGAGTGATAGCTCGTAATGGGAAGATTAGACAGCGTTTCTCACTAGACGCTACTACAGAACGACTGAACGCTTCTTTCAGGAGAAAAACCATGAAGATCAAAACTTCAATGTGGTATGGTGTTTTTGTATTAGACACATTCTTTCAAAAGCACAGCCAAATCCATCCAGAGGAGTTGAATCGGCTCGATTCATCCGGTAGAATGTACTTCAGTGATATTTACAGCAAATTGCTGCTCCGTTGGGCACTGTCCACGAGGTAGTCGAATAAAACATGACCTCGATTTGTGGATAATCAGTTGTCACAATTTGTTCTACATCCACCAGACTAACATCCAGGTGACGACCGTTGGGGTTGTTTTTGCGATGCTTTTCGTTACCACACTCTTTTAAGTGTGAGCGACATGTTTAGAGCATTTCAGCTCAGCCATTACATACATTACATTTCACTTGCGATTCGACTGTACCGATTGGCTATTGAGACAACGCAATGTTTCATAGTGGTAAACATTTTTATCTAGATGTTCAATCGTCAATCATTTTACGACGATTGTGTGATCGCCATGATAATCAACAAACAAGCCTCATTTTATTCAAATCATTAACGGGCGAAGTATGCTTCTTCAGTGCTTAGTAGCGAAATAATTTGCTTAACCTGTTTTCCAGTGGTTACCAACAAAAACGTTGGTCCCTTTTCCACTGTTCAACGTTATCTGTTATGTTGTCCGACAATAAGGTCGGCTCAAGTAAAACCTGTCCTAGAAGGAAACACCCGTACTTTGATAAAGTCCTCTAAAAATGAAGTAATATATGATATGCTGAATTTAAAATTTCATGATCTTTCCATTGATATTGGGGATGAAACATCAGACTAACCGTGTACTTCGATAGGGGGTACTCAATAGCCGACCACCCACGGATAGCTCAGGGTGTCAGTTATCAGGTTATCTCACGTAGGACTTGATGGCCACTTGAAACTTTACAAGTTTATGTCACCTAGGATGGTGAATACGATGGCAGCAATGTCCACCACGATAAGAACTGAGCAGTTTTGTAGCTATAAAAACGCCCGCTGAAGCAAAAATAACGTGGTGCTCGAACAAACTGAATTGACCAATTATGTATCACCTTGTCAACTGCCAATCCAAAAGAAGTGCTCTGAAAAACCCTGGGAAAAATGATAAATTTTTGTGAGTTCTTAGGGCCAATAAACCAGTGGTACCAACAGAATGAGGTAGAAACGAAATTGTCAGGATTAATATATTTTGTTGATTTTCATTATGATTGCAGGCTGTAAACAAGATCCATCTGACAGTATAATAAGTCTTGATTACTTCAATCAATTTGAACTACTTGGCTGATTTAACACTCATAGTAAACTATTGCATAGGTAGCTCCATCAGCAGCATTCTAACAGAGGACTCTTGAGAATCTTCAAATCTTATTACGTAATTTGGTTCAGTCTGATCCAACAAGCGAAGCCATTCGACAGCCTTGTCTACTTTCTATGTGCAAAAACATCAAGTCACCGACATAGCAGAATGAAACTTCTGAACAGACTCCCCGGATACCTGTGTTGAACCTGCCGATTAAAAACCGTTCCACCTTAGGGAAATATCTGACCGCTTGATTGTTCTCAGAAATAAAAGCAAACAGTGATTGTAACAAAACTTGACAGGTTTAGTGTTATTCAATGGTTGTCTTTTTGAGATCATGCTGATAGCATGTAGATTCACGGTATCACACGTGTAGACTAATGAAAGTCGAGTAGCAGTTTGTTTTGTTCAGCTTTCTTTACTCGTTTTAAGCACGTTTGTCGTGATGAACAAGACGGGCGACGAGAAAGTTCTGAGAGGAAAGTTCGCTATACATTGAAAATGCAAAACATCGTGTAGTGGTCTAATCAGTCAAATGATAAAAATAACCAAAATATGGTAGTATCAAAGAAGAGTCG
>LUCH01003743.1:49064-62171 GCA_013368495.1 Paragonimus heterotremus | reverse complement strand
GTTGTTTGTTTGCAAGGTGTAGGTGCGTTGATGTTGTAAGTTTGAATGTAGACGTAGCTATTTCTAGTGACTTGGTCCCCCCTGGTCCCCCTTTTTTCTTCTCTCTTTCTGCACAAGGTTTGTCATTTTTTCTTCATGGTTGTGTGGCAGTTAAACGTCAGTGTGAACCACTGATGTATTGCTGGCTATGGTGATGATGATGCTCGAAAGAATTCGTCAACCTGTAAACGAGGGATTATTTTTGCAAATGTCCACTACATGTACAACCGCAGGTGGTTATAAAAATTGAAGCCTATGTTCATGTATTCTTTTGTTTTTATATAATACATTTATCTTTCAAGCCGTGTTTACTGTATGCTTGAACGTTAGCTTCTTCACGTTGGTTTTTTACTCTTATGGACTTGTTTCGCTCTGTAAGCCGCTTCTGAACTTCACCGATGTAATTGCGAGATTTCGCCTAATGAAACTAAGGATTGGACTCTGGAAATTCTTTTAGCTATATATATGTAATATTGTCTTGCTCCTATTTTTTTTCATCCTCCAGCAGTCCTCAGCCATTTGGCCTGTCGTGTTTTTGTGCCGTAGCATACTTCAATGCAATCATCTTCGTCTGCTCAACGTGCAACGGGCGGCAGTTCGTCCGGTATGTTGCAGCTGAGTGCAGCGCGCAAACGAGATTCGCACGTTCAAAGTTTAAAATCCCGCCTAAGAATGAATATGAACGCAATCGTGGAAAATTACGAATCGATTCTATTGCGTACGAAGGTTGATGCCTCAGCTGATACGACCGGTACTACTGGACTGGACTATTTTGCGCAGGCTGAACAAGACACATTCGAAATGAGCGTACGAGCCGCAAACATTGTGAGTCACTACAGCCCATTTAATGGTAGTGATTAGGATTGTATAACAAACTCCACCGATCAACCTCCAATTCGTAAACGAATGGTAGCTTAACAGTTTTTCACTGTCTCACCCTGCTAATCTGTGGTTAGCGTTTCACGCCATTATTGTCCGGGCAGTCAGTTTGTTCTGATGAGTTCGCGTTCGCTGTTTCATCCCAGTCTCGCTGCTACTCCTCTTAACTTACATTTTTGGGAAGAAGTGTGTACTACATGGGAGCAGCGCGCGATATGACTTCCAGTCTCACCTCGCTGTACGTTTATCTACTTAAGCTCACCTCCTAGTATCTGTCGTTAGTTTTCCTGTTATTTTTCGATCCAGTGTGCGGAATATGATGTGGAATTGATGTATATATTACAATCGAGTGGTCCAACGAATGACCTATATTCCTCAAAGCCGCCGTAACCAATAGCTCATAGGACGTTAATGGTGGCAAAATAAAAATTGCGTTAATCACCCTGAGCATGCAGGCAAATGTGCTACAAGTCTGATCGTGGGCGTTACATCTCACGTGTAGTGTAGGCACAACGCAGATCATTGACCCGTGCAGGCTGAGAGTGGGTTTGGAACATGAGATTTGTCCGGACTCTACTAACGAACAGTCAGTTTGTTTTGCAAATTCCCAATAAGCCATAGAACAGGAAGTGTAGCAATGTGTTTTCAATAAAATCTCATCAGACCGTTATAGCTGTGAAAGAAAATAAAACTAACAACGGTCACTCCGATTATTAACGAAAGTTAGTACTTCCAAACCATAAACGGAACGGATGTGAGAAAACATATTGTGCGTTGTGCGCAGATTAAATACAAACAGACTCACACACACACAAGCACACATTAACTCTCTTTGCTTATTCGCACCTGGGGATCTTCATGTGATGAGCTCTGGTGAACCGTGAACCTTCACATCCTACTGGTAGCCTGTCTACACACCGCAGGTGAAACACACAAACATGTGCTAGTTGATGACTGCCTAATTTGAAGCTTGTACATTGTAAATTTTCTGATTTAAATCGTTTGATAAAGGCTCTCCGAGAGGGTCGAAACGTTGCGAAACCGATAACTCTGTTGGTTTTTAACTCGTTGTGGCTTAACCAAGGAATTACTCAATAACAACGGTCACATGCGAAGCTGGCTATTAGTCACTTTCGTGTTTGTGAACGCCAATTGGGTGTTAACTGTCTGTGAGTCAGCTAACAACCAAAGCATTTAGAGCGGTTGAGTGTAGTTTCTCTGCCTACACAAAGTTGTGTTACCTAATCGAATGACGATGGCCTCGACGGTGGTCACACTCGCTGGCAAACGAGTTTTGACCGGTTCGGTGGTATGCTGTATATAACGGTTAACGATTGATCGATGGTGACTTCATGACCGCTGTCAGCCAGGTGACTCACAGTGACACTCATGATTGTTTTTCTTTCACCTGTCCTGATCCATGCTGAATGACGTTCTCTGATTGTTCTAGACAAATGCTGAGTCGTGCGACCCACGTAGTTCGCTGAACAATCGCAAATGAACGAGTAAATCACCATAGATGATTCGTAAACCGGTATTTTGTCCCCCAAATCCGCAGCAATCAGTGGTAAACTGGTGAACGAGATAATCGGTATGGCTGCGTTGAATGTTCTCTTAAGGGAACTAGTAAGTCGACGGGTCAATGACTCAGACAAAGTAGCTCCTTTGTATGGCAGTCGCATGAAAATGAACTTTCTGTCAACCCCTTGAACGTTAACTGATGCTTGAACTGCTTTCATATGTTTGGTCACAAAATTGTCAGGGTAGCCATTTTCTCGCAGAATAAGAGTCACAATCTGTTCCAGAGCATCTGCCGAACGGATTTTTCTGGCTCTATCCGGCAAACATTTGATTAGGTTTCGTTTGTATTTTAAGTAAGTAAAACTCTGAAAGTTGCTCTATTGGCCCAAAAAAGTAGTGTTACAAAAAACGGAGCGTTTCAAACTGTCATCAGTCTTTCTACTCAGAGGAAGGTCCATGAATTGGAAAAACTCGACTCCAGTTCTGAAGTGAATTTCATCAGTGGATGTACACAGTCAAAGTCCTTCAAAATATCAGTTGTGATAGCGAATATATCACCGACATAACGTCGGTAGAAAACCATTTGATTTATAACAGTGCTCAGCACCGTTCATTCCAACCTACCCATAAAAAAAATCTGTCAACAGTGATCCTAATTGTGTCCCCATTGCCACTCCGTCAGTTTGTCCGTAGATGTCACTGTTGAAAATGAACTCCATTGGGTACATTTTAAAAGCAGTCCTTTCAACTACTTTGTTGGCAAGACGATCGAAATGTTGTTGCTTTCAATAAAATCGCACAAGTAATTTGTTGTTTCTAACAGTGGCATATTAGTAAGCAAAGATGTTACGTCAAGAGAACACGTGATTTGATTGTCGACGCCAATGCCCAGAGCTGTATTCACGAATTCATATGTATCTCACAGGCTGCGAACACAAATATTCTTCCGAACTGGCTCCATTATCTCGACAGACCATTTTGCTAAGGCTTTATTCGTGTCCAAAATGGGGCGCAGAGAACACTTAAGCTTACGTATCTTCGGCAGATAACAGTCAGTTTATTTGTTTAATACACAAATCTACCGAGTACTTATTATTTCCTTTCGCAAGCAGAAACGCTGGATATTGCAAGCTTCTCATGTTGCGAGTATATTATGACGTCACAGCGAAATTTGACTTTGTCGCAGTGTGACGGCTTATGCATCTCGATGACTTATTGGGCTAAACTGGACCGTGTGACGATCACACCGACAATCACTCATATCAGGCAGGCCGACAGGTAGAGACCTGATAAAACAGTCTTCTGGTCCTTCCGGTTGGGAGTTGGAAGTAGGTTGGCATCTTTTTTCGGAAAGAGTATCAGTTTTGATACACTGCCACCCGCTGCCTTGCGGTAAATACTTTTGAGCCAAACGCTTTGGTTGAGAACCCTAATCGTTCTCCTGTCTAGGCCTGGGCGTCCTGGTAGTATTTCAACTCACACAACCATGAATACTCACAATAATGTTAATTCCATACTGCATCAGCCATCTCGCAGTATAAACCTTGCCGCCCTATTTGTTGCATACAGTAGGGTGTATGGCTGAAAACATGCTACTTCTGACCCCTCTCCCACTGTCCTATCAAATTCAGCCCCTGAGCCCCTCCCTACCCTCGTTTCTAGTAATTACTCTACAGGTCTCATAATAGATATAACTAATCTTAGTGTCACTGTCCCGGTTAGTTCCACCTCTTACCATCCAGCCGCAGGCCTCCTTCGTCCCTTGCTTGGACCTAGAATGCGAATTAACATAGGTGCTTTCAACGTTCGCACTACAAAACAAATAAGCCAACAGGCCACTCTTGCACGAACGTTAGACTCGTTGAATGTCGATGCTTCCTGTATCTTATAGACTAGAATCCAGGACAGTAGTCAGCGTATGGAACCGACCGTGTTACTGGTCTCAGGGGACCGTCTATCAGTGAAGCTGTCAACGAGACAGATGGCACACATTTAAAATAACTCCAGAGGGTTAGAGCGGTGGTCGGAACACTGAGAGTCCTTTCAGCTGGCCTCCTGCTTCTACGGTATTGCCGCCACAAACTTGTAATTTAGCACTCTGGTCGGTAAATTTGCAACCACCCACTGAGAATGAGATTGGCAATTGCATTTCACATCTCAAACGTAATATGACTGCTGGTCTAGAAGATCTCGTGTCTTCATTTTTCAGAAAAAGTAAGGATACTTTAACAGAGACTTCGACTCAATTGTTTCAACTTGTGTGCACTACGGTGACCATCCGTCCATGCTGGGACCACTCGATAGTAGTTTCTATAATCAAGAAAACTATCAGGGTCTCTTGCGAAAACCATAGGAGAATTGGTTTGACCCCAGTCATTATTGTGGTTTTGGCATCCATTAAATTTCGTCGACTCACTGGGACTCGGAAGGCTAACATTAGGGAAGAACAGGTAGTCTCTCGTCCTTGGCGGGGACGCATAGATCACATTTTTACTCTTCGTCCAATTCCGGAGTAATGTCATTTATACTGCCAGCCAGCAGTTGCCGTATTTCTAGTCGATCGATGGATCAGCTTTCACTCTTAGAATCACTTAAACACAGGGGTGTACCGGCCAAGTTTGTGAACGTAGTGTCGGCGCTTTGTTCCCATACTTCAACTCAGGTTGGTGTTTATAGCGAACTGACAGTTTCAGCAGCAAGGACGGTGTATGTCAGGGCTGTTCCCTTTCATCATTTTTGTTCAGTTTCATCGTAGACGAAATAATGGAGGACTATCTGCGGCACTCACAAAATGCCGGCATGAACCTCCTTTCTGGTGAAATACTGATTGATCTTGATTATGTTGATGACAAGGTGGTGCTGTTTGGAACTTTCCAAGCAGCACAAACAACACTAGAGGCTATTTTTGCGTTCTGCGCTTTGCAGCCTCAGAAAATGCAAAGTGCTCCTACAAGATTTCTGTGACCACGTAGATTTAATGTTAGACAATGAATTCATGGAGGTTGTTGACCGGTTTGCATACCTGGGGAGCTGCATTAGCGCCGGCGGAGGTGTTGAGAATGAAATAGAATCGCGTACCCTTGAGGCTAGAGCGGTGTTCGCTAATCTGGGACACTTCTGGCGACAGAGAGATGTATCTCTCTCATGCTTAGAGGTCGCGTGTATAGGGCGACAGTGTGGGCTGTGTTACTTTACGGCAGCGAAACTTAGCCGCTGAGAGTAGAAGACGTGAACCTTCTTCAGGTATTTGATCATCGATGTTTGCGTTCGATCGCTCGTATCGAATGGCACCAACAAGTAAGCAACGGACAAGTTAGGGAGCGGGTGTTTGGTAATGATTGTCTAACGCATTCTTTCGTTCAACCCTTACATTTACATAGACTTAGATGGTTATGTCATGTACTAGAGATGCCAGCCAGTCATCTTCCACACCGAACATTGTTTGTTGACGCTGCGACCGGCTGGTACATGTTGTGAAGTGGACAAATGATAACCTGGCATAGAGAAATGAAATCGTTTACGAAGGAATTGGCCACTGTAGGTCGGGTTCGTCTATCAGACTGGGGAACTTGCGATTCACAGAGTCGGTGGCTGGAGATGTTAGGTGAGATGGCGGCTAATTGAGTTCAGTGGCATGAATGTTGTCGTTGTTTATCCGAGTTGTCTGTGAAGTCAGTGCACTTAATGACGCGTGACAGTGAAAGCCATAAGGAAGCCTTATTGCTGATTACGCATTACTTTCACTTACAGCTCGGTTGTTTGTTTGCAAGGTGTAGGTGCGTTGATGTTGTAAGTTTGAATGTAGACGTAGCTATTTCTAGTGACTAGGTCCCCCCTGGTCTCCCTTTTTTCTTCTCTCTTTCTGCACAAGGTTTGTCATTTTTTCTTCATGGTTGTGTGGCAGTTAAACGTTAGTGTGAACCACTGATGTATTGCTGGCTATGATGCTGATGACATTTTAGATTGCCTGTTAGTTACATTGTTATGCTGTTCAACTTTTGGTTGTTTACTTTTCCAGACTGTGTGGTGTTACACGCCTTGTTGATAAATATATGACCTAAACATTATTTTCGCAGTTTGAATATTGTTTCACATGACCACTTGTTGTAATGTAATAATTCCTTATTCCATTCATGCCATACTGTGTGTAAGCGAATGGTAGGCTTACAGATTGATACGACAAATTTTCCACCAGAATGTATGTACTCGAGGTCTGTCAAAGTCAGAAAAATGTCTTTGTCAACTAGTGATCGTTGTGTGGTAAGTAATATCCGGTAAATGTATTCATAGATGGTAGTAGGCATACACTCAAGGTGGTTAGTCCGAGGAAGATAGTGCAGGTAAACGTGGTGCCAGGTGATAGTTGGATACCACAATCAAATCAACGAATCAAGTGCGTTATAATTGGTAAGATAACTTCAGTCAAATGGGGAGTGGAAGAGACCAAAACACACACGTAAGCTATAATTACACTACGTGCTTTATGATGTTTTCCGCTGCTGGTTTAGCCCCAAGAATATTTGATGTGTTACGGTTTGCATGCATTCCTCATACGTTTTACGAATGACAACTCGTCGTTTGTGGTACATACGTTTTTCGCATATCCTGTGCTATGCTGCAAATGTCAATCAGGCTGTCCGTGTTTGATGTTTTGTTCAGTGAGTGAGGATTCTGACTTCAAGGCCTGATTGCGTGGGATTTCATTGGCATCCTTACTGAGAGTCAGAAGATGATGGTCATCTGTGGTTGAATTCCGTTAAAAATAGCTTTGGGTTGAAATCAATAATGTTCTTCTTCAATCCCACCTCCACTGAGTGTGTACTCTTTTTTCTGCTTCGCCTACTCCCACATTTTAAGTGGTTTAGTACCCATGTTTAAAAGCCCGGTCATTTCAGTCTGTTGAAGCTTCGAGCTGGAGTGTTGATTCAGGTTTGTGTCTCAGATCTGTACAACTGTTAGCTGTCCACTAGTTGATTATCACGGGTACCTTGCAGTCATTAATTTCTGCTGGAAGGTTTTCAGTGTTCCCTTCAACTTTTTACTTGATTGCCCTCTACTGGCGCATGACATTCGGTGACAGCCTTTGTAGAATCAAGCGAACCTAGACGGCTAGTCAGAAATAATGCAATATGTGAATAAGGAATATGTGGTTGCTACACTAAATCAGTGTGTAAGCGATGAAACGAAGCGATATTACAACGGTCTGGAAGTCATGAGTTCGGTGTGAGTTGTGTGTTCGAGTGCGCGGGGTCATTGTTTGTATCCTTTACCTTGTTTTAGCGCATGCAAAAGTTTGGAACAAGAAGGGTACAAATGACGATAATTAAATGAGGTTGCTACATTTTCATACCCCAATATACAGTGTAACCCAATTTATCTTCCGTCTACGTCTGTGTATCTTGTGGTTTACAAATTACGAAATCAGCACGATTCTTAAGATGCAGATAAACTGACTTCGTACTCTTATTTCATCGCAGTTTGAATGTCAACTGGGAGAGTAGGTTTTCCTTTCGGACTAATATCATTCGGTTCTTGGAATGGTAATTCCTTCAATAAAACGAGTGGTCAACTAATCATTTTTCTGCTTCTTTTTGTTTATTCTTCCACAACCTATAACCGTAGATGTTTGAAATGATGACGGCTACTCTGGCTCGATGTAAATGTTCCATTGTTTGATCAAATCGCCTACAAAGTGAGGGTGTTTAGTAACGCGAGACAGTGTAAACCTCAAGGTGGCTGCCATCCTATTCCAACTTACAAATCGGTTATTTGTAGTGTGGACACATTGATATTAACTATTTGAGTTTAGACAAAGGTTTCGCACATTGTTCTCCATTTCTGTCTATCTCTTATTCAGGATTGGTTCTTTCAGATTCATGTGATGTCTGCACTAATCGCCGATGTTCTGTTATTGTTGTTGATGATTATTCAGTCAGCCGGAAAGGTATCATTTGCAAATCACGTACACCTGGAGGTCTGATTGTGAATTTTCCGACGTGGGCCTATTTCTAGGCTTTTTGGAACCATATTCTAATACTCCTCGTTGTTAGTTGTGTCAGTGATGATGTAATGAGACAATTCTGCATTGGCTATCTGTTTTGTTGATTATCAAATGTGGGTTTGAATCTGTCATTTCGCATTCCAATTTAATCGCACAGGTTCACGCTTGTGAAAATCTTACACGCATGGTATCCGAGATCAAACAACTGTTGATTCTGGGTGACTTTTGCTGGCTCGCACAAATCACGTCAACCAATTGCGAGGATCTTCAAAGACGACGCATGGATTTGGATCGAGTCAGCTTGCGATTGCGCGACAAACTGGCTGGTGATTTGTACGCAATTGAAGAAGAATGTGGTGGTGGTGATGGAAACGGTAGTGCTATAGCTGTTACGCCGAGTGCCATTCCGGAACCGAGTCGAACTAAAGCTACTCCAATGCCCACAGCTTTAATGACTAATCCCTCTTAGCGGAGCTATTGTGTATGTACCTTTCCGATGATTCCACTTGTAAATAAAATATGTAACATAAGAATGTTTGTTTTGGCCATTCGTTTTTTTCATTACGTTCTTCGTGAACATATGACAGAATACGACAAAACAATGAAAATCACAAGAAATATTTCAAAGTGCGTCACATTAAGTGAATAGATAAAAACGATGATTTGACTGTACAGTCTGAACCTGAAAGACTGTACCATATTTGACTCCTCCGAGTAGTAGAACAGATGAAATAAAGTGCAAATAGGTAATTTACCGTTCACACGCAGATCACAGGTGTCGTCCGGTCATGGAGGGTGCTTGATTTTCATACCAGCGAACGGGTTATTGGTCGAGTTGTAATGGATTCGTCCGAAATAATCTGTACTTTCTCTGTAAGTGGAGCAGAAATGGGATGAATTGGGTGTAGTACTGAAAATGGATGTGGTTGCTTATGATAAGGTAATCTGGCATGCTTTGGAAAAATGATGTGACTTAAATGTTTCATATGGCGTACTCTGAAGCCAACATCCCACAATGGGACTAGCTCCATCCCTGATTGGATTCACTAGATGGGGAACAGTAGGAAAAGATTCGAATCATCGGTACCCTTTGCGTTATTAATTATGCTCATATTTCTTTCACACAAACCAGCGAGATGTTAGCAGTCGTCTCCATTACCCTGCATCAAGCGATGCTCATGAAGTTCGTGTTCTTGTGGATAATTGTTTTTGCTCGCAACGTGAGGGTTATCGACCCGAGTGTCTTCTGGACTACCCCTATCATCCGAGCAGTCCACACGAGAATGGAACCCATCACGATAGTGTCATCGACTTAAGATCGGATTTTTTGATATGTTTATGTCATAGTTAGTTCGTATCCTTATGACTCCGTCGCAGTATAAACTTTCCACGAGATGGATTGTGTCCGTCCTGACTAACAAGGCTTTGGTAAGTCACACTAGTACCTGACGACTGAACTGGTGAACACAACATTTTTGCCCCGTTCATGTGTGTTTATTTTTGGTAGGATTAAGTCATTCCATGGTTATCTGTTGTGTTGTATTCTAGGTTACTTGCACGACCCATTACTGACCCATTTGATAGCAAGCCTCAAATGAGTTCGTTCGTCCAGTCCTTAGAGATGCATCTTCTTAGATGATAGGGCCACATACACTGGCCTTCTGTCACACTGTTCTCTTAACCTGCACCATAGTCGACTGGCTAGGCGGATGAGTAGTTACTTGGTATAGAGAAATGATGACGATTATTAGTAAAGTTAATCGATTGAAATCGCGTTCATTTCTCCTACTGGTGCCTTCGTGATTTACACAATCTGGTTAGTGATGGAGGTCACTCATATTCGGTGGTGTGATTGTTACCTTCGCCTGGTTAAATTATCTGTACAACAGTAACAGTGCAGATGTCGCCTTGTACTCTAATACAAATCGTTTGTTTGCACTTTATAGAAGCACTGATGTGGAGTGTCTATCGTTGTCTCTTATTTTTAAATTGACTTATTTTTCTCACTTCTGTAGGTTAAATAAGCATTAACGTCAACCACATCTATCTATCGATGACGGTGTGGCTGTTCCAAGCGAGGATGATACATTGTATCCAACGGACAAGTACATCGTATGTTGTTGGAAAACGCAGTGGTTGTTTACAGACCTGGAGACAGTTTAACAGCCGTGATGCCAGCTACCAAGCTTAATACATAGGGGTTCGGGCCATGGTTTCAAAAATTTAAGCAGTCCGGCTGTACCCATCTTGTTGGTGATATAAAACGTCCCACGCAACATAAATCAGTTGAAGTTTAACTTCAACAGGTCTTTCAACTTGCATTTGGATATCAGTTACAAGCAATACCCTTATGGCGCCCTCTGCGTATGCCATCGGATACCAGCTTGAATGCATTTTCTACGAAACAATTCGGAGTAACCTTCCGTTTTCCCCTAAACCGGACTTTCAATTTTGTCGATGGATATTCGTACAGATAGTGAGGTTTAGATGTTATTCACCACATCCCTACAAGTGGATTCAGACGTGATTGGAATTTTCAATTATCGGTGTGTTTCAGTTTGCAATTATTGCAACGCCACGTTCGTGCTAGTTTACAATATCCCGTCTGTCGACATATAAGCCACCAGCGATAGAAACGAACAGTGGAAAAACTGTAAGTCTACGAAGCATCTGAACTGTAGACACTGATTTCGGTAAATAAAAAAAGAAGCGAAAATGCCACAGCATGGACCGTGATCGCCCAGCAGCATCTCTCCAATTGGGGAGGAGGGCACTATGCTTCATGACGGTAATCAGGTAAACCACGCACGAGTTTTTCGTCTTTCTTATTAATATACGTGATCAACATACCGATCGCATTAAGTTTGCTATATCGTTGATATTTAGTTATCTATGTAATTATTTGGCTACGATCGGTCCGTTGCATTACTCTCAACCCGAATCCATGTTTTTATCGTTGGCACCAACGAGGGCTTTTCCAGTCTAAACCCCCTGATGTTTACTCTTGCTCTGAGCCCTGCTGCTCAGTTCGTCCGTTTGGTATTCAGCTTCCGACTCACTCGAGCCTCTCTGGCTTTAGGTCAAATTGGTGGACTTTGTTCGGACAATTTGGATCCACGGTCAAATTTCTTAAAACACAACTCCGATGTTGGACCTTTCTGTCTCCAACTCGGTTATCACATCTTACGGCTTTCCAAGCCGTGTTAAATACTGCGCCATTTGGTCTATGCATACAACAGCTACCTTCACTTGCACTAAATTCAAATAACTGAATCATTCAAATGTGGAGCGATGTAATGATGATGCTTCCCATCTTGATCAGACCCCGTATCAGGCTGTATAGATATCAGCAGCGACTTTCAAGGTTACTGAAGTTGGTGATCTCCCTGGCTGTAGTCTTACGCGCAGGTTCACACGCTTCCCATACTTTCAGTTCGCACATGTGAACCATAAATTCGTGTTAAGTTCTGTTTACAGACTATATTAATGCTGGTGGTCGTACATGTTTTCCAGCACGAATGAAACGTACGGAGTATTAAAAATGTCATGGCGCCGATCATTAAAAAACGTGTTTCCCTATCCGATTCATTAAAACATACTAGCAGTTCAACTGACCCGCATCAGTTGCTTCCTGGCAACTTTCGTATAACATGAATACATCAACAAGTGATCGGGCCAACCAGGTGAATCAGCTGACTTCTACCACATTGGGGCACCCGGTTGAAGTATCAGCTTCCCGGGTAAACACGTTAGCTAGCCCAATGTCACTGACCGCGTCCTCAACGGTACTAGGAAGTTGTGGATTTACGGTTAGCATCCGGGTCTTCCATAAAATACCACGAGCTCTGACGGTACTGCGACATTGTGCATGTTACCCAGCCACAAAGGGTCTTCAGATGCCTCGACGAGAGCGCATAGGATTCCGGACAGCATGCCGTTCATCCAGTGTGCTGCCCGTACGGCGTACTGACATCCGAAGCCTCTATCAACCATAGAAGACCCCGAGGAGGGTGTACGAATGAAGTCAATGATCACCGGCTCCAGCGGGTAGGTAAGATATGCCGGGTATCTTGAATGACTGGACCCCGTTTGAAGGGCGTGTGTACCAATGTGGTCACCGGCCCCCGGCAACATGGTGAACGCATCTCAACAGTGCCATGGGTGTTGGACTCCCTGACCGGGTAAATCTACCACATCAGATCCTCGAACTGCTGCGCTGCTTCTGTCGCGACCTCCTGCAAGGTCGATTGAGCATCCTAAATGGATGAACTCCATCCGAATGACGTATGAACCGAACCGTTATTAGCCACCGGTCACCCAGTGGACTGCAAGCTCCATGGTTCGCCCCGCTGCCTTGTAGGTTAGATGTCTTCTGAACCAAAGGCTCCGGGTGGGGACCCTCAAGCCAATCCCTTTTCGGGCTTGAGCAACCGAGAAGTATTCAGCCCACACAATTATCAACTTAAACTTATGATAATTGTGGATTTTGTCCTGTCTTCCTGTCGTGACTCTTTGATCGTGGTATCGGTGGCCGTCTTTGTTCCATGTTAGCTTTTACCGCACCAACCTAATTTATCTCATTCCTCCTTCTTTCGTTAAATAACACTTTACTTGATGACCCTCAGCCCCAGAGATCCGCCTCATTTGCAGCTCGCAACGGGAGTCAT
>LUCH01003743.1:21977-45258 GCA_013368495.1 Paragonimus heterotremus | reverse complement strand
CGGTGGTCAAGGAACAACGGAGACACGAAATATGAAGACCTTGACTGTTCCATTGAGCGAAGCGGGTAGGTGTCGCCTACCTGGATGGGGTTCTCGTGACCACTCAAACCGCTGGTTGGAGGCGCTGTCCGAAATGGCGGCGTGTCGCAGTCAATGGCGTACCCGTATCCATACCACTTATAGTTTTTCCGCTTAATCTCCTTTTATTGACTTTCGACCTTCTTAGTAGCGTTTTATTCTAGGATATTCCACATCGCTTTTGAAGTGAACGGCAGTCCGAGCCACAGTACCTTGTGGTTGGGCTCGTGGCTGCTATGATGACGATGATGATGAGAGCTGTGGAAGCAACTATGAAAGGATCGCGAGACCCTGTAGAAACAGTATACTGTTTAGGTGGAACAAACCGTTGATACCGCGAACTCTGGGAGGCTGTCCCATCTCATCCTACCGACGGGTGTTAGAAAACCAGGTGCGAGCGAATCAATGTGCAGTGTTAGTGGTGAGTGTTTATAGCCTGCGATGCTTAGGACACTTAGCTGTGCACTTCCAGCGGCAGTTCAGCTAGTCACCTGCGCCTTTCACTATGCCTTCAGGCACTGACTGTGCTCATTAGTCTATTGGCGTTTCTTCGTCTCTGAAACAAAAGTGTCTCTCGACGTCATGTTTTTGAAACATCACAAGGCACCCGGCTCAGACTAACTTCGTCTTACTGTTTTTATGGATGGAGATCCAGCCCTTGTTACGGAGCTGATGGCTCTGGATCATTGAAGTTGTTCTGAATGACTAGGGTTTGGCTAACGCCACTCGCATTTTCAAAAAGTGCTCACTCACTTCGTACTTAAACCACAGAGGGATTATCCTGATTCCCATTACTTCAAAGTTGCTGGTATCCATTGTACTTCGTGGACCAAACGAAACGCATGAGGAACATCTGTGAGGAACAAGCTGCGTTCTGCTCTGGTCGAGGCTGTATTGATCACATATTCACACTTTGCTGGATGCTTGAACTTCGCCACTCATATGGAAGGTCGACAGTCTTATTCTTGGACATCAGGGGGCTTCCGATTCGGTTGACAGCTGCACTCTGGGGTTGTCTGTCAACGAAGGATGTGCCTGAGAAGTATGTGAACATCTTGGATGCAATTTTCTGTCAGACCTCAGGCAAGGTTGGGGCTTATGACAGCGTATCGCCGAGTTGGATGCGACGAGGTTGTCAAGCTTATCCCTTCCTATTCAACTTTGTAGTGAACGATATCCTAGAGTGTACCTTAACAGACTGTGAGTATGATGATGTAAAACCACTCCCAGGCACTTGAATTCGAGAGATGGAATATGCAGACGACATCGCCCTAATCTGTAAGAGCTCATAGGGAGCCCAGAACATCTTAAATAGATTGGGGGCTCCGGTTCCTCAGTTTGCAATGGCCTTTGTACCTACTAAGCGCAAGGCGCTGTTGCACAATTGATGGGGTTGTGTTTGCTGTCACTCTTGGTGGTGGGCAGTTGGAAGTAGTTGAGAATTCTGTGTACTTTGGGAGCTGTATCGGCGCTGGCGGAATGTTCGATGAGACCACAAATCGCATAGCAATTTTCTTGATGGCGTCGGTTTGATTTCAGTCTTTCCGCGAAGGGTCGAGTGTATAGTGCCATCATAAAGGCAGTCCTATTGTACGCACCGAAATCCGGTCAATTCGCACAGAGGATATTCATAAAGTATCCGTTTTCGACCATCGGTATCTCCGAAGCATTAGCGGCGTATATTGGGAACACCGTGTCAGTGTCCGCCGGTGTCTTCGTAACGGAGAAACTCTATCGATCCTTGAGCATATTTTTTCTCATCTCACATGTTCCGTTGGCTTGGCCACATCTTGTGGATGCCAGCTCATCGTCCGCCACATCGTGCCTTGTTTACGAGTGGTGGGTTGGGTTGAAAGTGGCAGCTTGTTAGTCGGCGTACGATTTGGGTTCGGGATATTGTGGTACTTACTGTGAAGCTTATTTCACTATGGCACTCACGGCTTCCTGACTGGAGTCCGAAAGACAATAGACACCTTTGACTGATGACACTGTCGAAAAATGTTTAGTCAGTGGTGCTCGTATTGTGAGTCTCTGTATGCATCGTAATCTTTACTTCTTCATCCCCCTACTTTTTTCTCTCTCTTCACCTTACACACCTTTTTCCTCATATTGTGGCACTTTTGGCACTCCATTTGGTAAGCGCGTGTTGAATATATACATATATATAGGGATATTTTGCTGAATTCCCCGCCCAACAACATCTTATACTGCTCGCTGGTAAGCCCTTTTCGAAAGGAAGCACTGTACTCGGGTTTCCCTTTCGTTAGAGCTCGTCAGCCATGCACGTCCTTGCAACAGTCGGGAGCAGAACGCTGGTCATGCCTTCATGACACATTCGTGTTGAGCAATGCACTATTGACTTCATGCTAGACACGATTGAGTTAGCGCATGCAAACGCTCAGCCACGTTTGTCTGAGAGTAATGTTCAGATTTCCCGATCACCTCGAGAGGAGACGCATTAACTTCCTTGTTATCTCCAATCGTTCTAATATCCCAGTTGGCACTCTATGAATGGTTTATTTCTGATTTAGATTCATTACATAGAGATGGTCTGGATAAGGACCTAACCGGTAACTTTTCGTGTTACGAGACGAGACTGTTTTCTGCTCGACGAACACTCACATGCGCATTGTCTGTATTGGTGGAACTTATAAAATCGACATTACCTGTTCACACCCTGTTAGTGTGGATAGGAACAGTCCACGTCGAAATACCAGCTTACGTTGATCACAGCCACAGAGGCTTGAAATGACAAACATGGTATTTCATGGTGTTCATTCATAAACCGGACGAGTTACGCGTCGATTCTATAAATTCTCCGTCATTAACCATGTTCCTAGGACTGGTGGTCGAATAACTCGGCACTCTGGCTGGTTACACGAAGGGTAGTCGGTTATATTCCATTCAGACAATCGGTCTTTGAGTGTCAGTTTAAAGATGTGCATCTCGAAGCAGTATATACACTTCTTCGAGCTGTCACGGCTGTGGTGATTGCCAATTCGAGGTAGACTGTATCTACCTACACCAACGGGATAGGAACCAGTTACTAGCGTCTACGTTATCTCTTCTTCCATTTGAGTTGTCTGGTAAGCTGAACACTATTCACTCATCGTTGTGGTTGGGCGTTTAGATATGATGACTCAGTCCTACTTGTTGAGAGGCTAGTAGAATGGCGTTGGCATATTCACCCTAACTACGAGGGCTGAAGCACAAATTATGATCTGGACGAGTACACATAGTGTTGATAAGCTTCGTTCCGAATCGGGTCACGCATGTGTTGTTTGAATGTTGAGGCTATGATCGAATGTGAGCGGCGTTCAGTTTATGAAGACATGTTTACCTCAAGTCACCGTGGAATGAAAACTTCATTTTCTAGTGCCATAAAATCTACCCTCTAGGTAAGCTGGGGTCGGAGGAGAAGACATTTAGATCGTGCTATCCCTAAAAAAATCGTGGAAACCTATAGTAAGAAGGTTGTTGTAGAAGACAAATGCGTCTTTGTTTAGTTATCCTTCAGATTTGACAATTTAACAGTTTGAGTCATTGACTGCTGCTGTCTTTGAAGCCCACCTATCCAGCCATACACTCAAAGCAGGATGATAGGCACTTACACCTGTTATTGTGTTTCGCTCCTGATGCGCGTATTGAGGTGATTGGTAACGATTTTTCCCAGAAAAACAGCATCAAAGTGGTTGAAATGTAAAAATCTTTAACATCATGAACAAATCCGAAGTGTGTCGGGTGGTTCCTCCTTTTCTACTTCGTTCCGGAAACCGTCATCTTTGTTGTACTCGATAAATTGATCTTTCGTGAAAAAGACAGCGTGGTGAACGTATGCTTTCGATATATTATCGTCAGGTTAAGACATTAGATGCGGATTCTTTGAGCTTAAAATTTGTGTATTATCCATACCACGTTGACCTTAAGTATAAATGCACATTCGTGTACTCATTTACGTGCTGTTGTACAATAGATTACACAGGGTATCATACGAGGTAATTGTTTAAAATGGTGGAAGGTCATCATCCAGTCTGGCTAGGATCTGAAGTGAGAAAATCGATGTCAAGTGCATCGTCATCATCACAAACTGCAATACATCAGTGGTTCACACTGATGCTTAACTGCCACACAACCACGAAGAAGAAGAAACAAACCCTGTTTAAGAAGAGAGAGGAAAAAAGGGAGATAGGAGGGGACCTAGTGGTTAAAAATAGCTATGTCTACATTCAAACTTACAACATCAACGCACCTACACCTTGCAAACAAACAACCGAGCTGTAAGTGAAAGTAATGCATCATCAGCAATACGGCTTCCTTATGGCTTTCACTGTCACGCGTCATTAAGTGCACTGACTTCACAGACAACTCGGATAAACAACGACAACATTCATGCCACTGAACTCAATTAGCCACCATCTCACCTAACATCTCCAGCCACCGACTCCGTGAATCGCAAGTTCCCCAGCCTGGTAGACGAACACGACCTACAGTGGCCAATTCCTTCGTAAACGATTTCATTTCTCTACGCCAGGTCATCATCTGTTCACTTCGCACTTTGTACCAGCCGGTCGCAGCATCGGCAAACAGTGTTCGGTGTGGCATATGACTGGCTGGCATCTCTAATACATGACATAACCATCTGAGTTTATGTAAATGTAAGGGTTGAACGAAAGAATGCGTTTGACAATCATTACCAAACACCCGCTTCCTAACTTCCCCGTTGCGTACTTGTTGGTGCCACTCGATACGAGCGATTGAACGCAAACATCGGTGGTCAAACACCTGAAGATGGTTCACGTCTTCTACCCGGAGAGGCCATGTTTCGCTGGCGTAAAGTAATGCAGTCCTCACTGTTGTTTGATATACGTGACCCTTAAGTTTCAGAGAGGTACCTCTCTGTCGCCATAAGTGCCTCAGATTAGTAAACACCACCCTAGCCTAGTCAAACGCGGTGGTCGCTCACAAACCATACAGTTTGCCTGATCAAGTCGCCCAAGGTTGCGGTCGGCTAATCGAGATCAGTCTAACGACGCAGTCTGGCACCGGCCGAAACAATTGCGGTTCGATTACACTATCCGAAGTTGTGTGCACAAAAAGATCGTTCGTTCCTTTAGTCCCCCTGACTAGCAATCAATTCGTATTGGCCTCCTATTTACTAATCACGAATGATTTGAGTTGTTTGCCATCCATCCAGTTAAAAGCCACAGCTTATACTACCAAACTATGTAGAGATTCCTTGTGTAGTATCTTAACATAGATATCTAGTTATCTGATGACGAAATCTCGGAAACATTTGCCTGTCATTTTACCTCTAGAAAGCCATCTCTACTGCCCAGTGTGCAATCACCATCTACTGGTCGTGGACCTAATTTTTCAAAACGAAATTCCATCTTACTAGGCAGCACGATTTCTACTTAAGTGTCATACTCACTTCTGTGTAATTATATTCGTCTAGCCAGTGTTTGTTTCAGATCTTCGCGAGTCTTTCATCTTCCGTTTGGTCAATGTCCCTCAGTAATCAGTAACCCGTTGTCCGGAATTCACCTGATTTCGAGCCTTGATCGCTTCACAGAACCACGAGACATTCCAATAAACATCAAGTAAATGAAACATTCAACCTGTTCCCTCATCGCCGTTTCACCCAGTCTGCCGCTGTTTGGGTTGAGTTGATGTGCAAATTCATCGTCTGCCTTTGCAAAATTGGAATATTTCACCATGACCTTCGCATTCAAATAAATTTTACATCTCGTCGGTAATTGTGTGAACTGAATGAACTCCGGTATTGTTCTACTCTATCGCCAGATTTGTTCATACTTAGCGAATTACACTAGTTCAAATGGGCATAATTGAGACAAGTACATTGTAGTAAGATTCTGGGCCCTGAACTCTAAAAGGCCTTTCTAGCAGAATCAGGCCAACAAGCCGCAGTGTGGTACAGTGGCCGGAAAATGTAGAGACGATGGAGCAACGAAATGTGATTTGAGTAGACCATTTGTAATCATGCCCCAGTTGTGTGCAGTGAACATCCGCTCACTCGATTCGGTTAAAACGCCCGTTAGTGTAGGCCATTGCACAGTGTTTGAACCTCAGCGTAATGTATCCATTGTTATTCTTCCTCCAATTGCCTTAATGTGATCCGTTTAGACTGGACTATTTCGGAAGTGTTGGCCAATACGGAAAAGCCTCCAGCAAAAGGTGGAGTTCGTGCGTCCGTCAAACTTACATGGCTAGCTACCATCTCGTATGGTTCCGTCCGATAGAATTGACAGCACGAAGGACCAAACCACTAATCTTTGTGTTACGGCCCGAAGCTCTTGTGTGTTCGGTGGTCTTATCTGTGAATATCGTGTGAGTCGAAGCCACCGAGACCCCTAGTTGACCTGGATCTCGACCATGGGGTGTATTGTACCCATCTAACTAAGAGGTGTGAGTCCAAGCCGAAGCCAGTCACAACAGTTATGGTTCGCCTTTAAGTTCTTCCATCAAAGGTTATCGATCGGTTTCTAACGTAAAAAAAACATTACTTACCTGTTCCACTTTGTCTGGTACCCGAAATACGATCGACAATGGTGAAGCGTCTCCTGTCTGGGTTTTTCGCAACTTTCGAGTAAATCGTTTAACAACTGAAAAAGGAACGTGTTTGAATTTAGTTTGGTATTACAGAAACCAAAGGGTAATGCTCTGTTACACAGACACCGGTCACAGCACTACTTTGTCAAGGTAAGCTAGTATATTCAGCATTGTTTGTAGTTTTGATTGATCGCTCATATGCAATAAAATTACCTTCGTTTTAATATTTTATGATGTCCATCCTCAAACAGTTACTCGCTTATAACGGATTTCGTTTGGACTACTGATTAAATGGACTTAGCCCGAATGACGTTCGAACTGGCGGCCCCTCGTGTTAATGTCTCAAACTCTTATCCACTCTACCACCGGTCTTATTAGCATCGCTTGTGACAGGTGCGATTAATATAATTGTCGTGTAACTCACTCATACCTTCAGTGAGTGAATCCTGTCTACCTCGACTTGCCTGTTTTGTACTGGATACGCTCCCATGGGCGTATGTGGCAATTATTTTTATCCCCTCACCACATCGGCCCGCAATTCGGACGGCAAATTGCTTTGTCGTTGTTCGGGTTTTCTCTATTTCCTGTTTCCAAATATGAAAGACGCCGGTAGTGTGTAGTGTCTATCTGATTGGGCATCATGAAGTACTATACAGCTTCCATTTCTAGCCCTTGCGGACTTGTTGTCAGTATGAAATTCGAAGCCTGGGACAGACGGACGGGATGTGAGCAACTTACACAAGAGTGTTTTCGTCGTCTCAACATCACAAGAGGTGTTCGAATGGACAATGACCCGTTTCTCTGTGTATACCTTAGAGTGCTTCGTACGTGCAATCAAAAGATCCCAGGTAATTGGCTAAGCTATTCAGATCACACAGTTGCCTTCATCGTTATAACCGTTTATTGGTAAATGTTTAAACGTATCCAAACTGACACGGGTACATGCACAGATACACCAGTCACTTCATAAACGAAAACTGGGGAACATCATCCATCAGTTTGGGGGTACATGGAACACGCACTACATCATGTGATGGAGTTTGGTTTTTCACTGACATGTCTGTAAAAATGCAACCCCCGATTGTTCTCTTCTGAATTTCCTTAGAGTTCTCGTTATCTGTTGCTACCGATTAACAACTGCAGTCGATACTTATCTACGAACTTGTATCATCTTCTGACAAATGCGAATGCTATCCCGCTCTACTTCTACAAGGCTCAAAGAGGACTCTAAAAGTCTTTGTCACTATTCCGCTAATTCATTTTGAACTGTATCTGTTGAGAAGTTGCTAGTAGCAGAGACGTATTACTTGTCTACTTCCCTGGATTCCGGCAGTTGTTTTATCGGAATTCGTTCCTCGAATTCTGGAGTACCATCCATCTCGTCATTCCAATCAGTTATAGCGTATTGCCTGCCCGTGTTTTTCGATCCAGAAACAGTTCTCTCGCCCTCGTGGTTTCCCATTTTTTGTTTCACTAAACACACCAATAATCTTTGTTAATCATAGCCAGAGACGTATTAGATCGAAACATTACAAACAATGTCAGCAACATTAACAAACTGTGAAATGAGTTAGTTGTGTGTTATGAAACCGCTGAAGAGTTAGTTTGAAATAAAATTGTCATTCACACAAAGCAGCATACAGACTTGGTTAGTCAAACAGCTGGATAATGCATAGTTTGCATGTAATACTATGCAATCGGAAACGATTCAGTTTCAACTGTCTCGGTTGAACGATCAAGCATGTTTGACACCACATACTTACACCTTATCACAGCTATTCACACAGACTCGCAAACGGGGATGGGCAAGTGGAAAGCAATTGATCAGAAACAGACTACTACTGACGCTATCCAGCATCCCGCTGATTGGTGCCTTGAATTAATTCCTCCGGCTATTATCATCCAGATCTCTTCGTTTATTACCTGCAGTCTTGCATACCACTATCTTCATTACCCCACCCTTTTTCGGATTTCTCAACCACTTACTGAAGTTCTTAAGCATCGAATCGACTGCATGCAAAACACCCGGTGTGAATCATTCTGTTTTCTTTGGATTCGAATGCATACACCAAGGTACTTAGCCACACACAGAAATCAAACAGCATAATAAGAGGATAAAACTGTGTCCTATGGGCACAACACTTACACTCACCATAGATTAATAAAATATATCGCAGTGGGATAAAATACGTAATCACTATAATGACCAGTATGAACAGAAGCATAAGCCAACTAAGCCAGGGAACTTGCCACCGAAGTACACTGAAACGTGTGCAAAGTATAAAGACAGATGGAAATTTGATGAGAGTTTTTTTTGGGGGGGGGACGCAGCTGTACCACAGGTTTGAACAAAATTCTGGTACAGCTTCGTTGTTTTATTTTGAAATGTACGTGGTAAGGACTAAATAAATGGTTGCATTTCTACTTATACCAGTCTAGTCTGATTACAATGTACTGAACTTACCTGCTTTCTTATACATACTGTACTTGTTCAGTTTCTATTATGGTACAAAACGCCGTCATTTAATTCTGTCCGAACCCACCTGATATTTCACTGTACAGGTATAGACTGACGGTTTTATCTAAACGATATGATGAAATTTCGTTTCAAAAAGTAGCTATAGTCCATAAGGGATTTTAAAACGTTTTTTTTTCTTCTTCAGATTTCCTAGCGCTCCACGATCATTTTTACTGTTGTTTCTGATCCTTCGGGAGGTTAGTTAATCAACGAAAATAACCGTTTGTGCTAAGAACCGGTAAAGTTACTGTGTTGATCACTTGTCCCATAGAGGCTACTCCTGTGGAAGTGGATATTTTGTTTAGAGAGGTGCAGGCTTGTCCGACGAATAACCAATCAAAATTGGCAACGAGGCTAATTTGACGTAAGAGATTCATGGTTGGAAACCACAAAACCTACCATAGATTATTGCTGATTGTACATTGAAGCATGGCCTCGATTACCTCCCATCAGCCACAAGTTTCTGTCATTAGTGTCTAACACCACACCTCCTCTGAGAATGTTAAATATGCACTTATGGACAAGGAGTAGGGTGTGTGGATACTACGAATGATCAACATCAGTTTACATCGGCTGACCGACTCATATATCAGGCAAAAACCAGAATGACCCACGCTTTCGATTTACTTTACTTCTACGAAGGTGTGTTCGCTTCTCACTGTCTATAGCCTGCGTAATCTTTGTTGAATACCATTCCTGGGTTAATGGGCTTTCACACGAACCCGCAGTATTTATCCTCGTCTTGCTTGACTGGACACTATACTCCAAAGTGTCGTACACAGTTGGACAAAAAGAAAGTAGACAACGCGACCAATATGAATTCATGCCGAGAACAACAGTGTTTTCTTTATAGACCGTCTCTCGTACAGGATTTCATCGAACACAGCATTATCAGCTTGAAATATACAACTCTTTCGGACATATGCATTTTATGATAAATGTATCCGCACTAGGTTTTTTAACTCATTGACGGTGTGATCCAAAGAGGCCAACTCACTCATTCCAACTGACCAGGTTGCAACTCACGCATGAACTGCACCACCTTCACCTCACATTACGACACTGTCCTTGCTATTGGTGAATCGCTCCTCTGTGAATTTACGCGCGCATTATATCACCAACCCCGTGAGATTAAGTCGTTACTCATCAGTTCGTGTTCCACATCCCAACCAATCACCAACCTGTGATCTTCTTTACCCAACATATCAGACTCGATGGAATCGTTTTGTGTTGGGTGAAGTAGTGACTGAATGTGTAAACGGTTTTCAATATAGGTCAGTTGATAAATACTGAGAAACAAGCGACAGCGATATGGTTTCATTCACTATGGGCGAGTGAATATTTAGCAAGTGTATAGGTAAGTGTGCGCTGAGTTGCGCCCATTTCATGTTAGGTCCTAACCACCTAAGTGGTACTAACTGCGCCCATACACTATTTGCTCACCAGTGTATATACCAGTCAATATCAACGAATTGTTAATTCATCGACTGGATTAAAACAATCTACCACCAAAGGGGATGTAGGTGATTCAGAAGATCACATTCCGGTTGGTCTCGTTGACGTCAGGGCTTGAATCCAAGTTCTTCTCAAATATCCCGTTGTACACTTTTTGCTGATCTGGTTCATCGTGACTGGTTCTGAGTTAATCACGGTCCCATTCTATGCTGTAGACAGACCAGCTTGTTGGGTCTAAGCACTTTTTCTTGATACACTGACTGAGTTTACTAAGCATCACTCGGTCTAGCTACCTGATGTGGTTCATCATCACTTCTCACTGCCTAGTGTAGTGTGGATGAGCGATCATAATATACTACTCATATCGCAGCTATTCAGTAGTGGGGCCAGAGCCTATATTTTGACATCGAACAAGCCGCAGGGAAAGTTCAGGAAGAAACATCGGAGTGCAGCATCGTCTAAAATGGTCCTTGCTATGTAAGGGAACTGAGCACTGGCGTCTGTGGCCGAGTATCGTGTGCAAATGAGTGGTTTTGTTTGTGGTTGTGTTTAAACGCTTAACCCATGTGTTGCTTTGTTGAATAAACAACCAGTCACCGAAACTGTTCAATAACGTTCAGTGAGTTCAACCAGGCGGTTGCAAAACATGCCTTAACCTGAATTCGCTGATTGACCTACGAATTCGATTGAGGGTCCCGACGAAATTAACTGAGTTTGATTAACCAAAGGATTAGGCAAATCTGAACAGGGTAGGTGATAGCGCTTACTGTGATTGAATCAGCCATGTGTCAAAGTTTGCTGCCGTTGTTCCCCGATATAACTTTAGGTTCATGAACGAGGTGATTATCTACTCTTCCGAACTGAAAGAAGTCTTGTCATTGTTGTTGCCGTCGTCGTCTTATTGTCGATTTTCTTATGGCTATCGACCATTCGTCCCGTCACCATTTCCCCCTCGACTTATTTGGTACACCCAACTATTCTACCAAGCTAAATCTGTTAATTCAAAAAATGTTTGGCGATCAATTCACAGACGGAAGATGTAATAATGAGATCATTTTTCATCTGGAGGATTACACTGTGAAGATTCCGGTGTAGGCGATCCAATAATGACGCGTGCTTCCCCACAGTGCAGGTTCATTGGGATTCGGTCGTTATATAGACTATTATCCGATTAACTGGAAGGATTGATTTAGTCTTTCTTAATCACCTTCTCAGTGATTTTAGCCAAAACAATTTGCTGTAGGAACGCTTATTTTTAGTATTGTTCTAGTACAATGATTAGACAATTCAGGGTACCATCATCACCTGATGCAGCCTAGTACGGGTGTATAGTGTTGGTTGTTTATATCCGCTTGTTCAGTCGCTTGACCATATTCATACCGAACACATCCTGATCGGATGATTTACAGGACTACGGAACTTGAGAAGTCCTTATATTTGGAATTAGCGTTTTCGAAACTGTGGCAACAGATAACAGTGGAACAGATCGAGAGGCTTATCACCGACACCCAAAGAATAACTAATGCAATTATCCCTGCCAGAAAAATTCACTCGATGTTAATACGCTAAGACTACTACTCTTTTCTGGATAGATTCACACTGATTGTATTGTTCAGCTGCGTTTGGTGATCGGGATGTGATATTCAGTCCGTTGAAGTCGTGATGACTGTTTAGTTCAGTTAAAGAGAGGAATTTAGCAAGGTTCACCGGCGGTCGATACCGAGGAGCATGGATGGCTGCGTAAAAATAAATCAAGTCGAGAGTGAAAACTTGGTGGACTTCATGTGCGGTCCGCAGTTGTTTCCGATCTTGTCTGAGGGTGTGTGACAGACAACTCACAGAACTAGATGGACCAGTGATACACAGAACCATATGTCACTGCATCTCAGCCGACAGCCATCGTCATGTTGGCGTGGAATCCAATATATTAGCATAATCATTGAGGTTCTTGTTCAAGCAACCTTTCATCCACGACGGAACGAAGTGGTTACAACTAACTTATCAGCAGTTGCAGTCTTTTTACTTCAGTCGTTTAAAAGCCTACCAACACTTTCACAGGAACAATGACTGCCTGAACATATCGATCAGACTCGCACACTGCATTGATCAGGAAGGCTATACGGAATAGGACTTTGGTCCTGCCAGGTACGAGAACATCAACCTGGCCAAACGGGAGCAGTCAGACGAAGAACAGTTACAGTTATTTGGTTGTATGCCACATTACTGACTGCACAGGAACGCTCAGATAGAGACACGATTCTATTGGCAACAACAAAACTAGTTTCACTGTTGCAACACTGTCGTCTTTTTTAGGCGGAGGAGTGTTGGAAAGGTTTTTTTGAGACACATGGAACTTCGATCGTCCAACGGTTGTTCATGTCTGCCGACGTATGATCGAAGAACCTTTGGCATTATCCAAAACGCTGATGTTAAGTTGCATATATTTGCTGCGCGCAACAATAGCAATAGTCATACATAACTGTTGTATTATTTAAGCTCTCAACTGGGTAAGCCCCTCACTACATGCTGAGTCAAACGTTTTGGCGTTTATGCCAAATGGGGTCTCAAAAACCCATCTACTGTCTCAGACCATACTTTTGATTCAGAAACCCAAATATTTTCGTCTTTCTTCTTACTTACAAGCGAATACTCTGACTATTTTGGAACTCAATGGTTACTGCATCTCTGAGAGGCGAATCTATGACTCCAGCCTCAGTATTCACCTAAGCTCGTCTTTAGATGTCTGTAGATCCAGGCTCTCCTCTTAAGGTTTCTCGAATGACACGGCAGCCTAATCTTATGGTCAGGCTGGAGTAGGAATCACATTACATTCCGAAGTAAAGCAATGCTTGCTCGATGGGGTCCCAGTGAATACTCGCCTGTGTGTTGGCACAATCAGTATATCAGTCAATGTCTGTTAGCACATATCATAAATGCTTTATGCATTCATTTTATCAGTGTAAGCACCAACGTACAGTAGTTCATATGATACCGGGAAGGTGTTTTATCATGTTCGTGTTGACTTTCTGTAGCATTCACACATCACCGTGCTAGCAGCAATGATAGCTAAATAGGTCACTCCAACTGCTAGGCTTCTCAGCTGTAGCACGGACAGAAATCCGAAACAGCTCTTCATGATGTTCCTAAACGACAAATATGGTAAGTTACGATTAAAATGCAAAAAATTGTGGTGATCACAAATTCCCAGATAACAGTTCGCAAACGTGTGCACCGGCTGGAACGACACGACTCCAGGTAACTAGGAGTGTCCTGATTGCTTTGCTGCCACTGGTCCGACAATTGTCAAGGAGACAAACCCCCGCGACTCAAACACAAGGAAAACGCGGCATGATTGATACCTGTCTGTTTCACATTCCCTAACCAACTGGTTCAATTATTTTCGTCGATAAGTGTGCTTTTTCCCCGAAATACACATCACCTCCCGTACAGCTCCTCACCGCCCATCTTATGCTCGCTTTCGTGTGTTTCTCGGTTAGAAGAGGTACACGTACGGTATGCCTGGATAATGTTCTTTTCTTCTCAACATGCTTAAAGTTACTGAATAGTTATTAGACTGATCCAATGTTTGCCCAGAAACAGTGTTTCTATTTCGTTAGCCTCGAAAAATACCCATCCTTTCCGCTGGTCGTTATGTATACTTTAGCGGTTGCCACGGGGACGTGTGAAACTGTCGTTTTTCTTTTCTAAATGCGTTATTCATGAAGGCACACTTCTCCTCTCAGAGGTTTGTCATTTTTAATTTAATTCCGACTCTTGCATTTCTCACACCAACGATTACCCAACTATTGATCACAGTTTGTCATCACTGGCATTGAATTAAGTTAAACATTCACTGGAACGCGCACTTGCTAGACACAGATTGCATGAGCATCATTCAGTGCAACTGCACGCGAGTCGATTCATTTTATACGTGCCAAACTGATTGAACGTTATAGGCTATCTCAATGGTCAGTCATATAGCTTGTCGATGTTTCCTGTCTGACTCATGAACTTTAGGAAAGAGGAATTGTGTGGTGCAGCGTCTAATTAGCGTATTCTTGAGTCTGGTTAGAATTAAGGATACAAATCAGGAGGCTTTTCATTGACACAATCAGAATGACAGAACAAACAAAGAGTAGTTGTCTAAAAGCTTGTCAAATCGATCTACCATAATGCACTTACGACAGACGATTATTGATATGGTTACTCACCTTTCAAACTTTTCCAACACAGAGGCAATTTCTTCTGTTACTGATAAAAGAGTACCCATTACTTCCCTTGCTTTTTTTAGTTTCTTCTTCAATGTTTTCTTTTTTTCTTTCTAAAATAAAGATTTGGAAACTCTGGTCATAGAGTATTCAAGCATGTTAAAGTGTATGATTGAAGAAGACTTCTCAAATGACTGTGATGTTGAGGGTTGATAATGCACTTGACGTCCTAAGTTTTTTGTTTCTATGTGTGACTGTGGCGTCCGGGAATTACGTCAATCGTTGCTTGATCCACATCCCTAACCCTGGTTAGCAACTGACGTTGAGTACTTCCTACGAGGGACTCCCTGCATCTACGCCAATATTCTTCGGACGCCTACGGTTTCAGAATGACAGTATTGTCTATTCTGTCAATGAAACTGTTAGGAGACGCATCTCCTAATGAAGCAGCAAAGACAAATCTCGTCATATTGATTGATCGATCCAACCTCGAGTGAATTGATATGTTTTAACTCACTCAGCTAATCAATCTCACTCAGTCAATCAGATTGCAGCTGCACGATCGAACGCCTGTACGTTATCTGAACTGTTTTCTCGTGTTCACTTTCTGATTCCCCCTATAACGTAATTTGTTCTAACGCTTTGATTGCTAGATATGATCGTCTCGATTGATTTGCTATGCATCTTGTCGGCCATGTATGGTACCTACTTCGCCCTACAAATTTAGAACCTCTGTGGCTTAATTCGGACTCGTCTCATCCTCCCAATAAACGTTGTTGCCGCACCTATTCTTCTTCTCGGTTCTGGGGGCAAACGAATGAGCTCGTATTAAGGGACGACCCAATAGAAATCAACAAGATGCCGCCTAGCTATTTGACACATATTCCGTTTGTAAAGGAAAATTAACGATTCCAGGCCTTCGGGGACTGTTTCTGGTGCAAAACAACCGATTTCCAACTCAATCTGTAGGCTATCTATAAAAATCTATGTGGATTTGTGAAACTCTTGCTTCGGCAGGTTATCAGTCTTTGTATTCATCTTGGGATTTCTTGACTGGAAAGAATGTTTCAAAATGGTTATATCAGACTGCCTCATTTACTACTGAAGCTACTACTGAACCTGATGAACCATCTTAGCGGATATTAAAAGTTTGTATGTGAACATGTGATTGAGGTAAAAACTACCTCCGACTTGGTTTGAAGCAACCTACAGGCTACACGGTTTGACTGAGTGTCATGCGAACAAATTACGGATTTATCAGTAGTCAGGAAGTAACCACTCACTTTTTTCTTGTTTTCCGGATCACTTGAATCACTCTCCGTTCGGTCATCCATATAGTCCTTCAACGAATTTGAAAATAAAATAGCTTGCAATCATCCCAATTTATGAATATAAACAACAAGAGCAGAATATGATTTTTGTGAGACAGTAATAACCTTTCGTGTTTTCCCATCAATTGTGAAGCATAGGTAGCACGGTAGATAAACACAAGTGTGTTTAACGTAGGGTCGGTAGCACAATGGTTAATACAGTTCTCTCATGAAGACTTGACCGGAGTTCTAGTCCCGGCCGTGGCAAGAATATGCACTGCCGACCAGTTGTAACAGGAGCGAAACCGTAGTATGACGCTTCTTTTCAAAATATATTGACTGAAAATTCTATGGGAGGGCAACAGCTTTGATTAGTTGTAAGTGATGTTCAGTTCACATGAAAAACCAAAATCCACCGTTACTCACCGGCTTATCAGTAAAACAAACTGAACTTAAACTGGGATGAGGAATCCTACAAGCATAGTAGACCGTCACGGGTTAAAACTGTGATAGCGACAGTGTTAAAGTCAATGGTTTCTACACACAAACTGGCTATTGGACCGTAAGTGGCTGACAACAGATACTCTTTGTTTAAGAATGATCCACCTTAGGCATGAAGACAGTCCAGAGTTCTTACTGACGGTATGCAATGTAGTAATGACATATATTTTACTGACGTTGAGATAAACCGTATTGGTGACGAATGCGAAGTAACGGAGTTTCTCAGCATACTGCTGTTGTGAGCCAAGAATGTGGATGAGGCAATGGTTAATTATTCGGAAAATCAGCAGATGAGGTATACCCTTCAACACTGTCTGGAACAAAAACACTCATTTACATATATCATCAATCCGAAGACGCCACGGTTGCTACGGCTGTCAATGCCCAGTTTATGTACGGGAAACGCTATGTCATGCCAAAAGGCACTCCAATGTTTCTTGTACTTTTCCCGGTTATTTCAATGTTCCAATACATGCTGCCGCCTGCCTACTGAGTAATATTGTGAGTAGCATGGTTCGATCGCACGTCCTCACAATATTGCACTGTCTTCGACAGACCAACGGGCTGGTTCGTGGAGACATCCTCCTTTTCATCATGTATTCCGTCCGTGTTATTTGTCATGTAGGAACCACTGACAACATTCCTTACGCAAAATTTGGATAGATGGTGACCTAACTGTAGACTACGGGTAAGTTGAGAAACTGGGGCACACGTTACGTTCGTGTTTAAACAATTATCTGCTGTTTGACATGTAACACTGACATTTGTTCGTGCAAAGCCACTGAGGCGCTGACACCAATAAGCTATCGGTAGAATACTAGTTGTTTGTTGTACGTCGGCCTGCGTATTATGAGGAATAAAATGGTATTCATAAACGCAGTTATCTCTCTAGGGCTCAGTTAAACTAAAACAGGTACAGAGGTGTGATTTATGGTGTTCTCTTGAAAGGTCCCTCTAAGGTCAGAAATTTCTGTGAATGCTCGATAATTGCGGACGAAGGTGCTCTCTATAGGGAAACGATTCTTCCTAGAAAAGGTTGTTATATATTAGACATATGTTATGGCACAGGTATCTGACAGTTCTGCCATTGTGGAGATATAATGGTCGGAAATGAACTGTTGGATACAGTATGATGTAGACAGTTCTGGCACTCGCATCTCAACCGGATGGAGTGCTAGTGATCTGGTACAACATAACACACAATGAGACTTCATAATGTGCCCATAGAATGAGTTCTGTCAACGGCCTCATTAGAAACCGCATATTACGTCGCTTATAAGACATCTCCATGTATACTATGTTTGTTAAAACTGACGTTTCTTGTGGCTTCTCTACAGTTTGTTTATAAAGACACCTAGGGAACCTCATTGGATAGTCGTCGCACATATATTGGTTACGAACACGCTTCAGTTCCATGGTTTTCGCTTAAATTACATGAAGCCTCTTTATAAGATTCAGCGAGAGAGTTTGGTGCGAAGACTACAATACATTCCACAACTGTTCTACCGTCTCTTTGTTCTGAGTGAAGATGTGTATACCATCGGCATAATGGCTGACCTTACAATCTAGACACGATACCAAATTCTAGCGTGCAGATAAAACGGCAAACCCTCCCGAAACACCGACTCATCGCAACGCCGTCCGTCCTTCGTTTTAAAAGTAACAATAGTATCACACATCTCATATCATCGATTAAAATGTACAACATCATGTTCCAGGTCAATGTGATGTCACAGCTAAAGTCAACCATCTTTTGCAATGATACATTTGTCAACAACGGATGTACATCATAAGGACTTAGCGTACTCTTTCGGATTCGTTTTGAAACTGGTATGTACATTGCTTGTAAACCGTTTACTAATCGTTTGTTAAGCTTGTAATGAAGCGAACTCACTAGGCTACAAACAGAGATATTCAGTCAAATTATCTACAACAGGTTTATTATGCAGCACACAACTAACAATGATATTGATAATCAACAACTCACTTCCAGATTCACTGAGGCAAGTTCAATGTCACTCTGAAAAAATACGGTAAAAGCAAACTGGCTGATGAGTTTGCCATAAAAATGTTATAACCAAAAAGTGATAGATGAATGCTATAAATCCCAACAAAGCTGGCTACTAAATAGAATTGATAAGATATTTGGATATTGCATTGTATCACATCCGACAAAGATTATTATTAACTAATGTTTTAAAGAGTTTCAAAAGCGTTAGTATACAAACTACTAATTTCAGCACAATCAAAACCTCTGGTTCAATTTGGCTCTCAAATTGAACAATTCTGTGCCCGGAAAGATCTAGTCTATTGTGCCAGTGAGCTACCAAGGAGCCCAGTGGTTGGAGATTGAGAGGAGAAACTTCCTTACTTCCATTCGCATTTGCAAGTGAAACCAAAAAAACACGCCAGTGAGTCCAAACCACAAATGCCATCCGAACACGGCGGGCCTATAGCCACTGCTGAATTTACAATTGCCATTGAATATGTATAAACCAAGAGCAGAGTAAATAACTGATATGATTATTTCCCTGGGATCTAAGCTTTCGAATAGCGGAACTGACCGTACGAATACACTGATCACACAAATAATATAAGAGCAATAATGTTTGTGAATAAAGACAAAAGCTTATATAATGGGACGTGCGTTCGAAATTAGCCGGGCACGCATACCTGACGATTTGAAACAGCTAGAAAATCGATGGTATGCTGCCGGCAGACTTTGACCCTTAAACACCCATTACTTATTCTGCCATGCCTCATAATGGTAGGAACTTTATTACACTTAACCTCACAGTCAGAGAAAAGTGGTGACCAACATTCGACGTGTTTCTTCTTAAACTCAGCCACATCATCAGCTGGCTTCACGTTCTTTGGAAGGGTTTTTCAATTATTGGTCATTCGACATGTGAAGCGCCTTCTCTAGTTTAAGCTTATATCCATTAAATTGCGAATTTGTGTGAGCGGGGGCTCTTCCCCCAAACCTGTATATTCATGTTTAAGATGTTGAAAGTCACTGAGGTTTCTTCCAACCTTTTTTTGTGCAAGAAGAAAGGTTCAGGATTTCTCGGTTGTTTTTCATATGAGTTGGTTCCATCCGGCAGCCCCACTACTTTACGGTCTGTCGGAGTATCTCCACTGAGTCAGGAGTAACGTTGTGACAGACAATTATTTTCGACAATCTTTTCTCACTTCAATGCAATTACAGGACTTCATCAAGATCCAACACGACACAGTTCGCAAAATCTATGGAATGGTCTCTTTGGGTCTCACACGTTAACGATCATTTCTTGGTCTTTGCGGTCTGTTTCATTACACATTTTGATAAACCGTCCGGCTTGAGAAAAAATGATAAAAACAACTATTCGTCACAACGATACTTCATTGTGCTTGACCGGATGTAGATATCAAGTCTGCACGCAGTGTTCCACATGTAGCTTCACGTGCGTTTTACAAAGTGACGGTAATATCTACAAGATCCACGAAACAAACGCCTTTCACAACATCTGGCGCCCTATTCGTTTTTTAGCCATCTTCAGACCTTGCTCGGAGACGGAAACCCCCTGCGGTGGCTGCTCTCAATCATCTGGTTATTCCCACTCTCCGTCGCTCTTTCCTTCCCCTTCTCATACCAAGTAATCTGCATAAACTAAAGTAAAGTCATTTACCCACAATCATGGGTAGACGGCACTCATCTGTCTCTTTTTGAACTATATTCAGGTTCCCACTATGGTCAAAACTTATCATAACCTCCATTTCACCAACAAAAACACAACAGGGATAATTTTAGTGTTGTTAACTAAGAACACCCAATTGTTGTTTATTCAGGAAACTAGTACATAGGTTACGCGCTTCAACATGACTACGGACGAATCCACTCATCTGCGTAGGAAACTGGTCCTAAAACTTCACGGACGCCATTACTAAGTTCCGTTATGTACTAATAACCATTTCATGCAATGCTGCACCCTAGTGTTTCTCGTATTTTTTCCCGCGGCTACTTCAATATCAAAGCCCATGCCATGCCTCACTTCTGAGTAGTACTGATGTGAGTAGTATAGTGCGATCCCTCGTCCTCACTACACTAGTTCTTAGTTAGGTCACTGCTGGACACTAGAGACGGCAATGGTCCCAGCGCCAAACAGCCAAGTGTTTGATTGACCACTTGAAGTCCCTACGTAAAACCACTGGCTCGGCAGGAGGTCCCGTTACAATTCTAGACGGCCCGAAATAAGATCACGTCTTAAATTTATAGAGTAGTCTACCCGTTCGTATGAAAATATATCTGTACCGTATGGCCGCACAATTTCTCGTGTGGGCACATTTGCGCGCAACTTCGTCAAATAGAGTTTTAGCTTTAACAAACCTAGATTGTTGAACTTCTGTCTATACGCACTCACCAATCATACCAATTTGTCGAGTAAGTTGGTATCTACTAATCGTTTCCTTTGTATGTTCACATTCATAGCTTGTAATAGATTGTCTGATTACAGATTACTTTTAAGGTTAACATCTGTATTTTGATCAGCAATGCCTCAATAAACAGACACGGTAAGGATGAGTGATCACGCTATGCTACTCGTCAGTAGTTAGGCGGAGGCACGTGTGTAGATATTGAAGTAACCGGGTAGGGCTACAAGAAAGAACATTGGAATATACTCCGGCAAGAAATGGTGTTTCCGTACATAAACTGGATGTTGGCAACTGTGGTGCCGGGAGATTATGCTTAATAGGCGATCCTTGTGACTCTACGATCTTGGTTCACACCAGTGGTTGAAACCATTGTTGTGTGTTCCAGAGCAAGTATTTGTGAATATTAAGCTGCCTTGGGCTTGGCACATAGTGAGTGTTACTCAGGGTACGTTGTTCATTTACTCTGTTCGTATCATCCCCGAGTATTGGAGACGTTGAGTTGAAAGCTTCCATACTATTGATCATTCAGTGCTAATGAGACAGTAAGAAACTTCGGCGTTCGCTCTTCAACCATTTTGTTCATATCAGTGCCGTGCATGAATTCAATGTAATTAAGTGTAAATGCATTAGATTATTCTGGTCAGTTATATAAGTCCTTGGGCCTTGATTGACGCTGCTGATGTCCAACCAAATCCGCCGCCACAGGTAAACTAACCGTACGTTTGGGTCCGGAAGACGCCTGTTGTATGTCTGTCTTCGAGGTTTACCACCCTCTAACTTGAATGACTGACGAATACGTTTCTTCTTCGCCTGACGTCCACCATATGCATGTTCGCGATCCCCACCAATACATACGAGCTGACTGCACGTGTCACCATCCAGTGCACAGCTATTCATCAGTTGACTGTTCTTCCCTTGCTCTCGTGTGCCGTGATTACTGTGATCTAGAATAATCCTTTGAATTGGCCAACGGCACGTGGTTAGTTTGCTGCCTAATACCCATCCCATTGGTTTAGTCAGTTATCCACCATGCCCTCTGATCAAAGTGGTCTTTTGGTTCACCAGGCTTTGGGTTTACAATACTGAGATAATCGAAACCACAACTCCTCGTGACCAATTCAATTTTCCCTCTCTTCCACCTCATACATTGAACTGGCTCACTTTGTGTATTCTGTCTGCCAGTTTACTCTCTTCCCCATCCAAAGTCAGTTAACATCTGAATAGTGTCAGAGTGATTCCTATTCATTTGGTTTTACCCGAGGTTTGTGCTGTGTGTTGCAATTCATCCTAATCAATAATCACTACTCTTGTATAGTGTTGGTTGTCAGCCAGGTATCAGGTGTAGGTGTTCTGATAGCGTAGCTGCATATCGTGCCCTGACCACAGGCAAACTGTTCTGCACATGCCAACCACATCAGACACAATTGCTGATCTGTTAAGTGCTTACACTTTGTGCAGAAGCCCACTTGAAGTGTAGCAGAATACACATAATTGTTTATAAAACGCTGCAAGATAACTCCACGGATGCTCTGCATTTCGTTTTCTCCGCGTGCTTATCCAGCGTTAGGCTGTCAAAAATAAAACTGTTCATACATACCATATTAGAATAGAAAGTCAGTGTCCCGGAATCATCCGGAAGTCTCCCAGTCTAGAAGTAAAGTCTGTGACCCAAAAACCCCGTACTACCGGAATTTATTACCATTCATAATAGACTACCTAATCCACCCAACGGATTTAACTCGCAACAAACTAGAAGTATATCAACTGTCTCATCAATCCTCTACCGTAAAACGCTAAACTAGGGGCTCATGCATTTACTGACATGGTGGTGTTGTGACCGTTAGAAGGTTCGTGTAGAACACTTCCTAAGCCTCCCTTGGTTCATATAGAGACAAACGTGAACTAGAGTAAAAATTGGGATTGCAACAAGTCATACACGATATGTGTGAAAATTCAATCAGAATACATCCAAAAGTACACTAGCCTGATAGAACCCTATTGAGTAGCTGTGAATCAAAATAGAATGCATAGGTGTATAGTAATTTACAATGTTTTTTTTTCTCGAGACTGCAGATATTCCTATTAACGTACTTCAGGATATAAACCAGCGAAAAGTTGTAGTCGTTAAATCTGAGTTCACTGACCTCCAAGTGACATGTTAGCACACTAATTAGGCCTGCTCGTTTGAAATCCATTCCAACGCTCAGGCTTTTACGGGTGTCGTTTGT
>LUCH01003743.1:0-18166 GCA_013368495.1 Paragonimus heterotremus | reverse complement strand
TGTTTGTGGTCTTGTTTAAGCGCTTAACCCATGTAGTGCTTTCTCGAATAAATAACCCTCGTGCCATCCGAGTTCTTGGCTCACAACAGTAGTACTGTGTTTCAGTCAACGGTACACCTGCAGTCATACCATTCCTAGTTTTTCTGCTCAGCTTTGTTTTATCATCTTTCATGCTTTCTAGCAAAAGTTACTTCTAGGTTATTTCATATCATTGCTGCAGTGGATGACGATCCTGCCCTCGGTACCTTTTGGACAGGTCCAACGGTGTTATTAATAACTGAAGTCCCTCTTTGCTTCAGTGACCGCGCAGTCATCATGCACGAATTATTGGGTAAGATAGGGTGTTGGGATCCACGAAAACGGACGGCTCAAGGATTGTTTATTCCAAAAATCGACACAATGGATGTACGCTTCAACAGCATCTCGCACACAAACACATTTTGCACAAAGCAGTAACCCCTGAACTCTATCATGTTCATGTCTCGAAGGCAACATTTCTTGCTGGAATGCATTCTAGTGTTTCTTCTTGTATCTTCCGCACGTCACTGTAATACCTAGACACATATCTCCGCCTTAATACACACTAGTAGTACAGTGTGACTGTTCGTCTTCACTGTATAAGTATCCATCCCACTTGAAATTGCGTAAAGTATTTTTACGGAGCGTAATGGATTCACGTGACTCGAAAAAATGGTGGTACATGGACTGGTTACTCGGTATATCGGTCATTTGATGACCACTGGCAGTTTATTGCATGCGGTGTCACCACGATCGTTGACGTATATGTTCCAGTCAGGCAATCTAGATAACACAGACGCTAATACTGACTTCAGCGCTACACAAGATACTCAGTGATGGTAAACTGATCAGCCTGGAACACGTTTTAGTTGGACAAAGCCGAAAACTGCACACAACTTGTACGATATTGTACTTAACCAGGCTACGACAGTTATCCGAACCGACAAATGTCAGTATCAGCCAGATTTGACCTATAAGTCCAATGTCAATCCAAATCTGATTTAGACAGTGTAACTTCCCTCATCAAAAGTAGTCCCTCACTCATGGGACGACCGTCTTAAATAAAGAAGTCGACAAAGGTCTTGGCAACCAGTTTCTAAGTGTATTTGTTACCATCTCAACCGAGTCCAACGCTAGCGTAGTAAGTGTCACAAGAACAATCACATTTACGTCACACTGCCGAAGTTTTGTGAAGATAAGTTGATAGGTTCTGACTTCTCTTCTGTTGTACTAAAGAACGGTGTTAAAAAGTTGCTAAAACGGTTTAACCGATCTCTTCCAGAGGGTGAGCTTCCTAAAGCCTAGAGAGTATGTATAGTACAGCCATCTTTAAGGACGGGTGGCAACGAGCCCACTACTTACAGGCAGAGCGCATTACTGTCGGTTACCTCAAATGTCACGGATAGCTTGACTCAGTACTAGTTGCGTAAACAGTTTATTCGATCCGCACTATTTCCTGGGTTAACATGGATTCTGAAAGGAATAATCGTGTGTTATCAAGTTACTTGTAGCTTGATAATTTTAGACAGAGGCGGCCGATGAAGTCAAACCGACCGAGTAGACCGTTCTATATTGTGCTTTATTGATGAACAGCTCTGAGTTCAATAATCTGAAGTAACACATTCAGCTCCACAATGACGCTTGTCATCAATGTAACCATAACACTAATACGTAGCCACCTTAACTTCAGGTCAAATGACGTCTAATCCTGTAAAATAAATAGTATTTTGTTTGCATCTTGTAAAGAACTAGTCGAATCGTCGGTGACAGTGAGGCAGCATCCACAATACATATTTTCAATGACTTCTATTGTTCCGTTTCGCTTATTGTTTCCTCAGCATAGACCACCCAGTCGTAAATGGAAGCACACATATCCCTGAACTCGATCAACTGCCATCTACCTTAATCTGTCCAACCAGGAGTCAGTTGGGTCACAACAGCCGCCATGGTGATTTCACCACCCATTCGCTATTCAGTCATATTCATGTTATGTTCAGTAGACATCGGTTACATCTAGGATGTTTTGTTGAACCATTCACATATCCAAGTGAAAATATAATACGAAATTTGTAACTCATAACACAATAGAAAGAAAGGGAACATATAGACAGATAATGGATTTAAACCGCTGACTATTCATGATTGATATCGGAATACCAATAAACACTAATAACCATGCTGGCCATAGGCCAAATTTCAATGTCACTTCACAAGTGTGTATTTAAAACGTGAATGGACTACATCAGTCTGGTGTGTAGTATCAAGCTGAATTTGACAACTGGTTTCCGCTATCTCAGCCTCTGTAACTGTGATTACCCCTCATATGTAACTTATAGACACTAAATGATCCGATGTGTCATCGTTTCATTTTCATTAATAGTAAGACTCATTAACAACTACGGTGAGCAATCGTTTTGGTTAAACTCATCGTACCGAAAATAGAAACCTACTGTGTCATTGTCATATCGATTCATTCTGTTTGAGTTCTTCCGGAACATGCGTAATGACATAAGTGGGAAACAGACCATTCCAACTAGCAGGCCAAGTCCAAGCATGTACGGCTCAACGAATAGAATCGCGAAAGAAAGAGCCATTAGGAACAAAGTTGAATGTATCCAATTCTCCCAGTAGTACAATTGTCGCATCACATGTGTTCCTTTGCCAATCACTGTTGCATACGGAGTAATTCGGTTGATGGCAATTTGTAGTTTCTGTATAAAATTAAGATAGGATCAAGGAGAAGTTAACATTAGGTTTAAGCAAAATGACTGCTTAGACGTACGTCGATTGACACTCTTACAGTTACTTAATTCAATTCAATGCAATTAATTAAACATTCCATGGGCTAAACATTTTAAAGGTATTCATGTGTATTCTGAAATCCCACTAAGAGCTTTCAAATGTCATGCTCACAGAATAATCCGGTATCGCCCACAAAAATGTATCAGGCGTATCGATCTTATCAACCCACTTACACACCCTTACAACACAATAGTTCAGTTTAATTGGAGCTTGGAATCTGCCGAGGATGTGTGTTCTTGAAAAGTTTTCAAAAGCACAGTGACAGAAACGACCTAAGAAACATAACAATTGCCATTGAGACGACACAATGCCAACAGTAAATGGTTCCTGGCTTTCAACATATCATGATATCAAATTAACTTGTTTGACAATTTAGACTTTTTGAGCCACATTTTTTTTAATTGACTACACAAAAAATTCTCGACTGAAACATTGTCTTCACTTGATTTGAATATTCTGAGTAGGCAAAGCTAACATCTAGACCCAGGCACAAACTGATATGATCCATCACTAAGATTCACCAAAAGTGGACGAATTTCGGACTAGTATTTTGTGAAATACTGAAAAACCTTGACAAGAGTTCATCAGTACAGGTTTCGGAATCAGCCAAACAACATCTCCATTTCTGTCTGTTTGCTTCAACTTCAAAATTGAAAATTGCAGCGGATTGTTCACATTATTCACTTAGCTCTTTCTCTACGATCATACCTTTTGCTTTGCAGTGTGTTATCCCAGTGTCACGCAATTTACTTTACTCACTTTTTGAGTCTATCCGTGTTACACTCAACCAGCGTTAATCTTCGCTTTTGTGCTCATCAGTTTATGGCTCCTATCTGATCTGACAGTTTCATCTTTGCCACCGTTCGCACTTTCAGCCAAGTTTGTTGCGCTGCACAAAACAACTCGCATCTCCTCAACTGTCAGAAAGAGCTCATTGTGCACACTCACTACGTCAAACGTTATTTATAGATTTACTTGTGTCGGCCACAAGTTGGCCACAACTTAAAAGCATCCTCTACTTGAATATCGAAGCATTTCCCCAAAAACAGTTTTTCACTACCGAAAGTGAGACAACGAAGAGTACTGCAATGAAGTCTTAACTAGAACTCCTTCACCGAATGGATCTCACACAATCAAGTCGTACTATGTGTCACGTAAAAAACAAACATGCTTTCACATATTTTACGTCGTTTGTAATGTACTGTATGAAGCCACCGTTATGTGTTCGGAAACAGATACCAGTCAACTTATCACTGTTCTAGTAGTGCATTTTATAGATTGTGTTATCCTTGTCCTTGTTTCTTCTTTACTACTCACTGGTTCCCGTAGAAACAATTGTAAACTTTTTGTTTTCTGCCCGATGGCTAATGTTTATTGACTATCTGTCTAGCTTAGTCGATGATGGTTGTCTGATTAACCGATGCACGAACTCAACCACACAGTGGTTCACACATAAATTCCTCATTCGCATGTTGTGTCTACTATGACTATTCAGTCATGTGAGTGATCAGTTTTTTGAACCGATTAAGGATTGTTTGATAAAAATGCTTGCCACCGTACCCTGATAGATTCAGTTTTTGTAATTCGTTTCATAATAGAAAACAGCTTACCGAATAACGCATAAGCGTACATCTTACGCGACGAATTTTGCGGCTTATACTGTTTATTGATTACACTACTGCATAAGTGTAATTGCTAAGATGCGAACGAAATATCGACGCCTAACACATCTTACATATCAATTTTATTCTTTCCTTGAGCTCCTAAAGAGGGCCACGGTCTTGACCGGAAATCCATTATCTTAACCTGCTCGAGTATCGAAGACTTCCAGACGACATAATCTATACTTACTTTTTCTCTGAAGGCCTGATAGAGTTATTCACTTTTGCGAATCAAAACGATCTGCGGGGTCGTAGGAAGAAGTCATATAAATCATGGTGCCGGCTCTTGGTTAGACAATTTTCTTCTTTTATATGGTAGTGTCCTACCGCAATATTCTACAAATGTTCGTCGCTAATGACCCGTTTAGGTTAAAATTTAAGACGTTGTTAGACTCATATTTTCTCAACCAAAGTGATCACTAAGGTAAGCCGCACTTGCTTCTTTTGTCCCAGAAATTTCATTGTTTCTTTGATAGCATTTTAATCCCAAAGATCGTAGCCACGTAAATTTTTTCCCAACTGTTTTGAAGAAACGTGACACCTATAAGACATCAGATGAAGACTGAATCAACACGGGAAACGTAGCCTCCTAGCCTCGCACCTGTGTATCATTCAGTGAATCATTGGATAGATGGACCAGGTAGAACGGATCAGTAGCAATTTACCATACACGTTTGGGGTGATTCTCATGGACTTTCTGCTCCGATAAATTCCCCATTTAACCCGGCAATAATTCAATTAATTCATCTTAAATGAAGTATGACATCCGAATTTGCATCGGGACATCCAGTTCAGCTCAAAATGAGACACAGTAACGGCAACCGCATTATATGAAAGACAGCAAGTAAGAAGTATAGTAATGAGAAAATAGTGTCTTCAAACAGAACATTCAATACCATCTGATCAGCGAACAAATCAATGATCACAAGATCTACCGCCTGCACCCATACTGCGATACTGACTTATTGACCCATAACTGTCAAATGTTTGACCTCTGTTTTCAGTCTATCAGGAGAGTTGACTCGCTTTACACAAAGTTGTACTGGCGATGCTACGTGGATCGGTTACGAAATGTTTACCCAAAGTTCGGTCAGTACTTGCTAGAAAATAAGAACTAACTCGAATTCATCACTGTGATAACAATACGGTCAAGGTTAGGCACTCAGTGGAATGTGGTGTTTTGGTATGAAACTGCGACTGACAGGTTTCTAACACGCTGGCTCCCCGTCTTACCATCTGGATCACCTGAATTACCGATTGACAAATATATGACAATGAAAATCCAAATCCTTAATTTGACACTGCACTTTCCGCAAGTGTATTTCGCGTAAACAAATCATCGCATTAAACGCACACATACACAAACACAATAACTATCTATCCTTATTCACACCTGGAATTGTCACGTGGTGAACTCAAGTGAATCACGAACCTATATATCTTATTGGTAGCCTGTCTACACTACGCATGTTAAACACACATACATGTGCCAGCTGATGACTACATCAATGGAAGCTTGTGCATTGTAAATTTTCTGGTTGAACTCGCTTTATAAAGACTCTCCGAGAGGGTCCAAACGTTGATGAACTGATACCTTTTTGTTTTAACTGGTTGTCGCTTAACCAAAGAATTATTCAATAATGAGCTTCATATCCGTTCTGTTTACGGTTCGGAAGTACTAAGTCATCGGACTTTTAATAATGGTCAGTCTGGAACTTGTGTTATTTTCAAATGAATCTCACTCGTCAAAGAGAATGTAGCTGTTACACTGAATTCAACTTTTTTTTAGCCCAGTTCACTGTGATTGTGCGAAATTAAGTTTGGGTAGGATAAATCGATCATGTTCGGTACGTGGTCAATTGCATCGGGAATGTTAGAGTCGGTGCAAAGCTCCCAGGCCGGATGACGATAGAGACCCTACTGATGTGCTTTAGAAAAACAGCAGGCTGGATCCACGGTATTTCTCTTTGAAGCTAGGCAACTAAACAGTAAATCTGCGAGCAGTCGTAACTAGCGTTCACATTTGTGAAATATCAAAATACTCGACCGATCATCAGTACATGTTGGAACATTTAGACCATTGCAAATATGAGTGAATGATATCCGATTATTTTGAATCTGAAACGCTAACTTCTCTCTGTATCCAGTTCATCGAGAAAGCAAAAAAGACAAGCATGTCACTATTTAAGTTCTTCTCACCAATCGATTACATCAAACCTTTGATTGTATAGGCTTAGCGTATAACAGAAAACGAACGCCGCGAGAGTGTATATCCGGATGGAGGAGTCATTTACAAGCCCGCGAGGACCATACTGGTTTTGTCAGCATTTTCTGCTTACACACAGTCAGTTTGTGACGCTTGAATAACAACACTTTGAAGAACTCAAATTTTGAGGCTGTTGTATAATAGAACATAAACGAGTTGGCGTGTTCAACCACATGACGTTGTGATTGAGTGTCAATATGCGCTCGTTGTGAACCCTCGAAAATGATAAGCCGGTTCGTCCTCGATATAGTGGTGCACTTGGCAGAAATCGAACTCTCCTCCTTGAAATAATTAACACGGAAAATCTCGGTCCCGAAAATACCGCGACTGTCTCCGCATTTGCTTCCAAAACAAGCTAAAAGACGCGTGCAAAAGACAGCTTTGTGTTGTCCGGAAAACGTGTGCGACAAAGCGAAAAATACAAGGTATCCATATGGTGCGTAATGACTTAAAAGCATTCTCAAATCAGAAAATTCAAGGACAATTACCGAAAAAAACAGTAAGGGTCACTAGGCCACCAATGAGCATAACGGAATAAGGGTGGGACAGGTAAAAGTATAACCAAGGTTACCTCCCGACCGTTTTGGACAGTTCTGCTCATTCTGATCGGATTAATCGTTTTTTTTTCGAGGACGGAAGCGGTTTTGGACGGAAAAAATGAACTCCTTAACAGCGCTAACCCCATATAACTCAGTGTTTTATGTAATCGACCGGAAAGAATAAACGAAGTGCCTGTATCTCGCAGTATGTATTTTGAATTCACTAACAAAACCCAAGCTGTCTATTTGCTGACGATAATTTTCGCAAAACCATTGTTTAATGTTCATTTGTTGCCGCACTCATGCCAATATAAATTTGCTTACCACAATATGCCAATCAAGAAAGTGTTACAATGAGAAATATACCATTGCCATCTTTATGAAGTGTCTCCTCTGATTTTGCCCGATGATAATGCATTATTCTTCTAGTTTTTTTATCAGGCTGGATTTAGAGACGAATCTGAAACGTGTTTCACACAAAGGATTACACTCTTGTCTACCAAGAAGAAATATGAGTCACAAGCTCTCAGTTTCAACGGGAACTTGCCGTTAAACTTTAACTTAGGTTATCTAAGGTAGTCTTAACTCCACCACTGAAACGAATTGACATTTTTTTTAATGTACCTTATATATTCACATTACAAAATTACTCAGCATTAATTTTTTCTGACTTTCTGCGATGTCACATGAGTTTCGATAATGATTGTGTTTACGCACAAAGATAAACTGTGTACCTCAGAGCCATACATAATTCTGTACAAACCGGTTCGGTGACAAGCAAACAGGGATTGCTTGAAGTTTATGTTGGTTACCATTTAGGGTGATGTACATAGTTTCATTTCTTATGTCATCACGCAGGATATTTTTACAGCCTCAGCTATCCGTCAACTCGGTTGGAACGTAGTACTGTAAAATATCATCCCAGCACATGCATTCTACTTCGTAAGAATACCTCTCAGCCTTTGTGGACCTCATGTTTTGGGCTGATTAATCTGTGGTCCAACCTAAATCCTATTCTGCTTGCTCACTAAATACTCGGAACTTGTTAATTCCCACATCTTCGTGACAAATCTGAAGGATGCTCCTATTCATTCTCACAGAATACGTCGGATCAATGCATTCAGAGTCCGGTATTAAAGGAAAGCGACCTGTCCAACCAACTTCCTCCAGTAGATCACATACTGAAATCTTCGTTTTTGCAATTTTGCTCCTTAGCTCTTCAAGATTACATTGATATGAAACAGTTTTTTAGCATTACGACTTGTAACATTCGTAGTTAGTCAAATATACGAACCGGAAGTGTTACAGTCTCGTCCAGGGGACTTACATATTCCTTGTTTCAGAGATTTCGTATAAACATGTAAAGCAATCCATATTTATGAAATTATAATTTCACGCGTTTATTCTTACCGGAACATAAGTCCAGAGAAAATTCTGAAAAAAGAACAAAACTGTTAAATATGTTAAATAGCAGAAGAGATGAAACAATTTTAAGGAAACTTATGTTTGCTTCATTAATTCCATCTTAAACTAGTACTGAAAAAAACTCCATGGATATAGAATCTGACAAGCTGAAGCTTACTAAACAGGTTGGGGTGAGACTACGTATTGTGGTTTGGGTTTATAGAGTAATCTCTGACGTGTACACTTGCACAGCTTGTTAATGGGTCGATATAATTGCGACTTATCTACGAAGAAATGTGCTTGAAAATTCGGATAAATACATTTGAACCAACTTCGTGTATGATCACTGGAGTATACGCCTTTCTGCAGTACTTTAGACCTTCCTTGGTAGTGTTTTGCCCCCAGGTGAAGCATTTTTAGTCAGTGGTCGTCAACTGCATCGCCCAATGTTCTTTTCCATTGAAGACTGCATTTAGCACTTGACTTTTGCGTACTGAACCATTATTTATTTTATTTTAACTAACCGAATATTAAATAAACTAGTATGGATCCAGCACATGTATCCGATGATTTTACCGTCAGCCGCTTAATTAGAGTTTTTATGTTGATTACAACACGTCGGTTCATCTGCATACGATGTAAGCACACAGTTGTCAATACTCTACATTGCTTAAAAATCATACATCCGAGATAAACATAGATCGCGCCTTTGAGTATACAAATCACTAATGCCAGCAAACTTATGAAAGTAGTTTAGAAGAGTGGATATATCACAGTTTTCAATCTAAATATAATTAGACATATTGAGACAACCAGACATTTCCGTCCAAATGCGCTACAATTGAAATTACTCTCACAGAACGATCAAAACATATGGTAAGGATACATAAGCAAATAGGATTTACGGAAAGGTTTCTCTGTATTACACATGAGAACGTTAACATAAACAGTATAGCAGCAAAAGATTATTCATGATGTTATTGAAACTGGCTTACTGTAAGAACCAAAATTGAAAGATTTAGTCCCCAAGTGAACGTCGAAACAACGTGTGTATCAATCACAGCAATAGGTAGAAAGTGCCGAGCATGACATTTCGGTCGTTCTGAGTTTGAGACGGAATGAGACATCTCGCTCATCAAACGCAAGTCACCAGTATCCACGTCATCGTGTCACAGTCACTTCTTTCTAATTTGGAAGAATTCTGCTTGAGCAGTTGTTTAATTTACTTATTCCAACTCTATTAACTGAAGCATACTCTTCTAAACTCTATGCCACTCTGGTAACTTGTGTTATAATCACCGAACGGCACTCATTTCCTTCTTTGGAACATCTCACGCGTGCGAGTGTGTTTCTGATATTATATGTTTTATTTTGGTGAACAGCTTTTTCAGGAAAGTGTGCACTACTCAGAGGTGTAAATTATCTTGGTTGCATAACCAAATGTTATTACCAGGAGATACAAGAACACCACCGAACATGTTTGTGATCATTGTGTTGAACATGTTAATCAGTGTTATGAGCCCATAAGATCTAGTGGCACATGTAGCCACTGGAGCTGGAGCCATTGTGCGACATCTGATGACCCCAATAGTGTAAATACTGTGCAAGTGTGTTTTCTAGCTTAATGAAAGCCGTTGAGGATGTCATATATGCTAAGGACCAATGACTTGCTGTCACTTAGCTGGGTAGGTTTAGGCCAAGAGGAGGTGCAAACAACTATATTTGTAGGGAAAACGTGGGTACACCTCCTCTGGCACGAATGCGCTCATCATTACGAATGTACATTTATGAAAATGCGGACAACACTCGAAGTTTGTTTGCAATTGGTTGTGCGAGTATGCTCACTTATCCATTGACCATAAGAGCCTATGACAAACGCAGCAGCATTTCGTTCGGGAGCGACATATGTTGCTTATTATAATGACTTACACTTTCTCTATCGCAATATTATTAGGACTTTTCAACGGTTAATTTTAGTTCTGATCTTGTTTTCACTAAGGGCCACTTCCAGTTGTTCAAATACATTCCAATTTTGGAGTCCTCATCCACATTTTCCTCGACATTTTTTGTTCCAGTAGATATCAGAACAGTCTACACCACCTGCTTGTTGAGTTCTTCGTGAGGCAAACTCAAGTCCCTTTGTGAAAGAGGTCGGGATTCAGAGCAGTCGTACGAACCACAACCACAGAAGCCGTAGGGGCAGTCAGACGAGTAACATGATTTATGTATTCTGTTGTAAGTCCACCGCTACAAAAAGCGGCTACTATTCAAGAGTGTAAGTAGCATTCTCTAAATTGTCCTACGTGGTCTGAACACTACTCTAGACTCCCCCTTGACGGAAAATGGATCAGAAAATGTAGATAACTGTTACCATGCTTGTAGCGACTGTAACAAATAATATTTTTCGTTGATTCCAGGCAGAATCAATGGGGAAATGTTTGACTTCTCCAAGGTTTACGATTAAAAGGGTAACAGAATGCTTGCCCAAAGGCCTCGATCGTCATACGGGACACTAACATTCCATTCCGCATGCTACCCTCATATCCACAGAACTTGAAACTACTTATTGTTTAGCTTATTCCCCATGAGGTCTTCCTTACTGATATGGTAATCTCCTGTTTATTTGCTTTCAAGCAGTTCAATTCAACTGTTTATCCCATTGCTTTGTAAGGTACCAGTTGCTAATTATTCAAACCGGTGCACAGACTCCATTTGGTTCTGGGTTGCATGCTTTTGTTGATTATAATTCACTATTTGCAAGACCAATTTGAACCGAGTAAACCCTCAACATTACGCTTTTTTCTGCCTGAATTAAGAGGTTTACACTTGCCATGATAGTCTGCTTATAATCATGTCAACCAACGTTTATTTTGGTGAGGCTGTTACATTGTTATTCTCGTTGCGGAGCTAAAATCACAATTCATTCCGTGCTCTGTTATCCGGTTGTATCATTTTCTGTGCACTCTACTGACTTAGATCTATAAAAAAATACACTGGATTGGCGCGCTATCTTTGTTTTCAATGATAAGAATCGGAAAAGTTATTACGCTGTTAGACCGGTTCGGTGTGAGTAGGGCACTGTCTTGATATGAGTGAGCATGACTGTAGTGAAAGCTTCGGCTGACCTCTTACCAACCATCTACAGTCAAGGTTAGTTACGGCTAACCATAGTGGATGTATGCCCATTCGGTCGCAAGAGGCAACCACTCCACTAAGAGGTTGATTGATATCGTAAAAGACTCCTAATTTGTTACCTATCTGACCGCTCCTCGACTTCTGTTACCGCGATTCAAAAGACTGTGCTGAATCCCTACGCCTTTCGCAATGTGACCAATAGCAAAATTCTAACTGCCCAAAGCTTAACCCCATTAGTGGATAGCTTGGGCTTACTTCGTGGTGAACTCGCTCCTGAAACTAGAGAACTTTACCTGTAAACAGTAGTAGAATTAACTGACCTCCACGGTTCTAACTACTTTGGTGATACAATGTTCGTACTCTACATGACATCCAGCTTCAGAAAAGACATTTTATATAAGGTTATCTTTGATTGGATGGACGAGATGTTTAATTGAATATTTCAACATGTGAAATTACACGTTTCAGCCATCAACAAGAGACAAGAAGCCGTTCCGTTGGGTTGACTCATCTCGTACGACAGACTATCACCAGTTCAAAGGAGATGAATTGCATGAAAACATACACTGTTAGAGACGATATGAGAAAAGTCTTACGTCATACCAATGCCATCCACACACAATATGAACAACCGTGCTGTCCGGATGTGTCAGATCAATAGAAGTTGGCTCGTTTGTAGAAGCATGCCAACCTCCCTCGTCACTGCAAACCAACGGCTTAAGACAAGGCTGTGTCAACTGTGTGTGCTCAACCCTGAATAGTTGTCCCTAATTCTAGTAGCCTCATGTGGTCACAGCACTGTTGGATCGAGTTCCCGAGTCAGCAAACAAGAAGATGTAGCAAAGGGGATATTGAAACAACCAACACAACAATACTGCTATGTTACAATGTGAAAGTTTTGTCTGGATAACATTTCCGGTGTTACAGATACTGAGAACGTAGACGAGTCAGCGGAGAGCGAGAGAAGGAAAGTCTATCCACCGAATGTTGCTAAAAGCTTATATTACTTTGTAACAGATTCGATTGGCAACATGTTACTCGTGAAATCCGATTTACGTACTTTTCACATTGAACTACAGGAGAAACAAGGTTCTCTGTGAGAATATTTCAATAAGCATCAAACGCACCTACTTCTTCAAACGCGTTATAGCAAGAAAACTGAATCACTGGTGTTGTTAAGAGCTACAACAGTTTTACCATATTTGTCCTTCTTGAAACGCTATTATTTTTCAAAGGTTATTGTTGGTTACTTCCATAATTGTCCACTGTACGGTCTCCTCAAAGTTTGTGTTTGGGTCATTCTTGCTGAAATGTCTATATCACCATAAAGAGATCACGTTTACTGGACCATCACAAGGATCTAACGAAGAGATGTTAATCTGCCTGAGGTGGTCAATTTTACAAAGGTCAATACACACTGATACTTCTCAGATTCTTTCTGAAAAGCACAAGCGATGAAATTACAGGTTTACTAACTCCTTTGTTTAAGTCGAATTTTTGGTTTATGGTTTCACAACCTCTGAATCAATCTATTCTGGTTGTCTGGACTGAAAATACTGTTGACTTGAATCTGAGTATGATACCTTTTATATAATGCTGTGTGCGCCGAGAGTGATGGAGGTAGTCACTCTCTGCTAAAGAGGTCACATTGTGACATAATATACTAAACCATTTGCAATAGGATGTAAAAAAAAGCATGCTCTAAAGCAGCGTTCATTTCTTTCCCTCGTGGTGTTTGTCCGAATTGAGTGTTATAACATAATACGGTAACTTAATCGTACAGTCTGTGTTCGATAAATCAATTTACCTCCGGTTTTGTTATCTTCAATTTGGATGTTAGTGTTGCCTCTACGTTTTATTATGTTATGATTGTAAATTGACTTCCCGTGGTTGACAGACTTCACTCTTCTTGTAAGTGGATGCGCTACAGGGCTAGTTTCCAGTTGACCCATTCCTTAGAGATGCCTGTACCTGTGTACTAGGTTAGAGGTGAGCCTCCCGCTCATATTCATACCGAGGAAAATGGAGTACATGAGTTCACAAAAGTAGGTACATTGCTGTTGTATCGAGAACTCGGTTCTTCCTATCAGATCTTTGGCATACGATTACTCCAACATCCATTTGTGCACAACCACACTTGTAGGTGATGCCCGAATCACAAAAGAATTAGATCCTTGTACGTCCAGATGTTCGGAAATATGGACAGAAAAATCGGATATGCTACGGTTGACATCCGGTATGTGAAAATAAATGTTCTTATGAGAAGCTAATCGGTATTATTTGCACCAGGCGTATTTTGAATACAGAAGCGGTACACACGTCCATGAGACTCAAGTATGTGTGCTCAAAGCATACTTCCGTTAATGTGCAAATGGAGACCAGAGGCTAAAGTGTAAGGCAAAAGAGAATTTCTAAATGGCCTAGTTCTCTTTTTGAATCCCTCCACTAGTAGCCTCCCCAGTGGGCGAGCGACCTTTCGAAATACTTCTATGTTCTGTATGGAATCACTTAGGCGCCGCCCAGAGAGGGAAATTCTCATAACAGAACGGTGCAGTAACTCCACACAAATTGCTTTATGCTTGCATACTAAGAACTCCGTTTCTTTTTTGGAGGGGATGAGGACACCGCACTTTAGCTTCTTTCATGACATACAGACGGCAGAAGTATCCAATATAGAGCTAAATGGAAATCTACTTAACCGCGTTCTATTGCAGTGTTTCTAACAGATGTAGTAACAGTGTTCAACGCTTGGCAAAACAGCAACTTCGCTGACCGCAATAGAAAAAGTTTTATTCACATTATGCTACTCAAAAAATAATCAGTGAGTAAACTACAAAAATTGTACATACCAAGTAAGAGACAACCTACCCGTAGCTTCACTCTATCACGTTTCCATACTACCGGTTTCTCCTGAGGATAGGCCGCACGAATAGCTGCGCGGATCTAATCAACAACATTATATGATAGAAAAATTGCATGTCATCGATAGAATAATGCTATGTTTTGCTAACTGTGCGCATTATCAGTAACGAAGTAAAACAATTTTCTCAACCAATAGGTGCCAGATCAACTGGAAAAATTTACCGTAGGACTGGCATTAAGGTTGTTAGTAAATGTAGTTTTCTATATACTATCTCAAATTGACATTAGGTCAAGATACATTGAACAAAATTACTTATAGGTGAACGGTTTCGTTTGTTTATTAGATTACGCTAACAAGTAGGTTGAATGGTTAGTAGCAATCAGTTGGCTTAGTTTAAAAGAGGTGGAGTGCATAGCAAATTACAAACAGAGCTAGAGTATGCACTTTCGATGTTTCCTTAGATAAGAGTAAATTACCTAGTTTGGTGCCTTGTTAGGAAATGGTCCATATGTACAAATCAGCTGAATATGAAAACCGTTATCATTTGCGAACAGAGTTCAACCTGTAGCACTAGTTCCAGCGAGCATTTCTTGCTCTACATACCAGTAGTGTTTTAAAGTAACCTGAAATGCACAAAATACCTACGTATCTCTACATAGTGTGATTCCCAGCTTAACTGGTGAATGGACTGTTACTTTGACAATCAATAGCAGACTGGTACGACAAAGTGACCGTCTCACATAAGAATTGGCTGAACAATACCGGAACCAAGCGATGGTGAGACAAGGAAAGCAAGTTACTGGTCTCAGTTTTGATTACCGTTACTATCAGCCCTCCTCATCACTATCTGCTGAAGCTGTATCATCCACTAAACGATTAACGTAACAATAATAGAGTAGTATGTTCATTATGTGGATATGGTAGTTAAACTTTATGAGGATTACTGCTGCCTACTCGTTTATCATGTAGATTGAACATCACCCACAATTGATCGCAGCTGTCGCATTCCCACAGAATTTCCAGTCGGCACATTTCGAATAGAAGAAGCACTAGACGCGAGTTTCGCTCTCATTAGAGCTCGTCAGTAGTGCATATCATCGCCAAAACCATCGGATTCATACCATGTAGATCGTTTCTCATAGACAGACACACTGGATGTTGATTGTTGGACTGAAACTGATCGTAGTTGAACTCCAAGTCCTTACAATAATATTCAAAATACTGGGTTCTCTTCAACCAGTTCAATAATAACAGTACAGGCCAGACATCAGGAAACCGTAACATTTCGTTTACTCCCTCCAGTCACTAATCAAAAGCACAGGAATTTAAAAAGTCACGCGGATGGCAACAACATTAGATACCGAAACCACACCTTCTCCACTACGAGGCATATCATAGAAATGGGTCAGGTTGTTGACTCCAACAATTCATTTGACATGTTATCGCGTAAATGGAATCGGAAACCTCTCGAGTTCTCCTAGACAGTGTCAATCGATACTCTCCTTCCGGATCTGTCTGTGTGTGTATGTGCATAAACTGTTAACTCAGCATTTTGTCCGTCTTGGGATTGATAACAGTCCTTTTTTACTGCAAAATCTAATTGTTTACGCCCTCTCTTTTTATTGCTATCTACATGTCATGTACATTCTAGTGTTGTACGTTTCTGACTAAAGAAAGTAAACGAAATGTTAACATCTCTCAATCTGCATCTTCTTTCGTTATTAGCAAAGAATAATATTGACTGCTGATGAGCGCTAACAGGAACTACATTCGAGTCTTATGTCTTGCTTGAATCTTGCTTGAATCTTGCTTGAGATCGACGGAGAAGTTATAAACTCAGATCAACTCGGAGGCAATCGGTAATTTAGCTGATTAACAACGGTACGATCCTAACACAGAACTTTCTTCAGCTCAGACTTACCAGTAAACCAAATTGATGAATGCATACAGGTAGTTCTAAAATGTCATGTTTTAGTTCAAGAGAGGCTGGCTGGAATATGTCTGAATGTGAAAGTTGCCAGCAACTGTGCGAAGTGCTCAATTTATCTAAAAGTTACAAGTCATCTATCATCTCACACTGTACTCCATCCGGAGTAGTTACGCTTACAGTAGATGTGTATTCATAAAACAAAGTCGATTGGATAAAAGAAACATAGTGGAACTGAGGTTTTGATCAACTTTTGTTTGTTCACGGCGTTTGTTTGTTTTACTACTTACCGGATTATAGACAAGATGTGTTTCAATGAACACCTCGCCTTTATACCGCTTGTCCAAATTCCTGTCCTTCAGAGCGTACCACCGACGTCTCACGGTTGTGAGCTGTATAAACAGTAATAATAATCATATTAATCATAATAATAATAATAAACGGTGCTAATTATCTCAGGTAGATGTAACCTATTCTGATCGATAAACTGACACTCAAACGGAAAGAATGATCAGCTAATTCGGTCGACCTCTAGTAGACTAGTCACAGTAAATTATAGATGTTGCATCTGAAAACGTTTACCAATAAGGATGTATTTAAATTCCTCAAATCAAATCAAACTCATGCTTCAGAGTTGGTGAAATTTCTGAAACTTCGTAAAATCGGAGTAACCCTTCGATCCATTTTACGAGCTCACCTTGAAACACAGCAGCTAGGTGGTTTGTAAAATACCTGAACTCCATCCGAGACCTACTCACACAGTTCTGTCTAACAGATGGTTTCGAATTCGTTGGTTGGTTCGAACTAACGAGCATTTGAGAAAACTATTCAAATTTAGTTGATGTATGGTTACTCGTAGCAACCGTACCCCCCAATGAAGAATATACATAATTTCTATTAACTTATATGACTGGTCAGCAAATAGAAATCGGTATTGGAAAAGATGAACTGAAGCAACTGTAACCAAAAACACCGCCTGCGCCTTTCAAAATTGTGTTTTCTAACTAATCGTTGGGGTAACTACGGCCAGTCCACTCGACCTGATTCACAATGACTCTTTCGTGATAAAGCTTGAAAAGTATATCGCAGAACAGTTACCTGAACTGCACCTTTACAAACATTCTTCTCAGTACATAGAGTCTACTGCGTGCACAGAGTTTGCCGCATCAAATTAATTGTATACACCCAAACACACTTCATTATGGAAATTGAAGACTAGTGTAATCTACCACTTCTAGATGTGTACGTCACAAGAAGCGTAGTTGGTCCCATTCAACTACCAGTTGATCACAGAAGGTTTGGACGGAACAGTAGTTACATGTATTAAGTTCCCCATCACGACCATATGAGCACATTTCAATATATACGTCGTTTGATCGAGCCAGATTTAACTGTACCGAGAAAATTATTCAAGATGTGTTGCGTACACTAGCAATTTCATTGCAGCTGAATGGTTACCTTAAACCGTTTACTGCTAGATTCATACCACCCCGTGAAATCGAACTCCAGATAAAATCCATCCTACGAACGCCGGCATCTCTCCGACAGTCT
>LUCH01003742.1:56340-66462 GCA_013368495.1 Paragonimus heterotremus | reverse complement strand
TGACAGACGGTATGGGACACGGCCGACCCGTGATGTACGGGTACGTTCGTAATGAGAAGTATGCTTCACTACGTAGACTTCGAAATTTTTCCGAAAATGATGGGCGAGCCGGTTGTGATGAAAACATTTGTCATGGATAATATGGCTGCGCAGATGAGGGCAGCCCATGCAGTGTTCGGCTGCGACATCCTGCTGTGTTACTTTCATGTGCGCGATGCCGTACGTGAGTCTGTAAGTGGGCAAAATTTACCCGTCATATTTGTTGTAAGACAAACTCTTTTCGCAGTCGTTTTTTTTTCCACCGAATAGTTACGGCCGAAAATGAGGAAGAGTAAGTTGCAATGTTACACTGTTAACCGTAGTTTTAAACGCGTTCTGTACATCATCAGCCGAACGGATAAAAAGTTTCTGAATTATTTGCTGTGTGGTTGGCTGTACACTAAGACGAAGCGGGCCATCCATGCTCAAGGCGATGTTGTCCACTTCGACAACTGAACGAATAATGGGCTGGAGAAGGCGAACGGGCGGTTTAAGAAAAGAACGCACCCGAGAGACTTCCTGGCCGTCGCCATTCAGAAAACATGGAACCACAGTGAGTGGCTGCTACGGGAGTATGGAATACAAACTATCTATGGGCGCGACCTTCGTGAGGTTGTGGATGTTGACTGGTACGTAAAGAGCATTCTTCACAGAATGACGGCGTTTGCAAGTCACCTTGTCCAAAAGCATCTGAAGGAACGGACCCCACGACTCTCTTTCGAAACAGTGTCTGAGTGCCGGGTAAACACTTCTCTAGGGATCACTTTGAACATTGTAGTTTCAAGTGGAACTAGATGGCGGCGCTTTCGTCGTCGAGACCGTAAACGGCACATGTGACTGCGCTTTTCACCCTACAATGTGGCTTCCATGTATTCACATTCTGTCGGTGTTTCGTAAACATCTCTACTCTTAGAGTAACATCTTGTTTAGTTTTCATTTTCATTTACAAAGACCACGTCCCCATTCATGAGCGGTGGCTTGCAGAGTACAATTTGCCAATTCGACGGTTGGTTTGCCGGCAGCTTCGGCCGCTTGGTGCAGCCAGTTTCAAGTGCCACTATAAAGCGCTTAATCACGTACTCGAAAAACTGCATGGCTGCAACAGCCACACGGCGGTGGCTTGCTTGAACACCATCAATGCTCTCGCCAGTGAGATAGTGGAACATGCTAATACTGGCTTACCTTTATACGACATCCCGATGGGTTCAATTACAAGCGGTGTGCAACCGAGGTGGGTGGGAAAGCCCACAACAGGACTGCCATGTGGACACTGCGGCGACCCGGTACAGATGGACGGTTATTGCTGTGATACCGATCAACTGATTTTTCACTCCAAATGTATCTAAATGGCAGACATAAACGAGTGTCCATTCTGTGGCAAGTATCTTCAACCTCACTCGCCTGGTAATTGCACGTTTCTAATCCTTATTTTTGTCAGTTCCATCTACTTCAGAGGTTGTTTGTAATTCCCCGGTGATAATGGAGTGCAAGTCCCGCACACCACTCACAACGAATGTTGACTTACACCGGTCCGCTGACAGTGTGACGCTTTCACACGGGTCGAAGAAAGCGCGAATCAACATCACCTGGGGCGACTATTCTGTTGACATAATTGCGGAAAGTACGTCCCTTCATATATGCGTACACAGATTTCTTGCAGATATCACTTGCAATGAACGACATGATGATGAAGACTTCATGTGATACACGGTTTCAATCATCCGGGAGAACACCAATAACATATGAAAGCCGAAGGATACATTCTGTGGTGGGAAAAAGTGGAGGTAGTATGTACATTTATCCACAATTATCAAATACATAATTCAAGATTCTATCCTCGTGTTTCTGTCCCTAATGGCCTCACTCGTCCACCTATGTGTTTTAGCATAGGGAACGGTTTGGCAAAACTCGTACGGCATGACAGATGGACGGAGCAGTTATAGGTGTGTAAGCATGGAGCACAGTTTGGCATATTTTAAGCCAACTGGACGGAGCAGCTATTAAGGTGAATAAGTACGGCATAATAAGGCGTTCATCATAGCTTAAGTGAACTTGACAGAGCAGCTAGTAGTGCAAACGCATACCACATACTTGGGCAGTGATCTTAGTTTCTGTCAATTGGAGGGAGTAACGAATAATGTGAACGCATACTACATACTTGAGCGTTCATCATGGTTTGAATCAACTGCACGGAACAGCTACCAATCTCAGCGTAAGACATATGAATCGGAATAACCAACGCATGCAATAATGTCGAAGTATATCATATAATTTGAATAAGATAGTCAGAAGACACAAATTACGATGTGAATTTATTTCGCACTCTTGTCGGTCGTAAACTTGTGACTAACGTGGAAACAAAACAAAATAAGACTTAAGCGAAACGGTCAGAATTACAATCTAGGCTGGATCGTGATTGGCACTCACGGTCAAACTCACGGTAAACGATGGTTGAAAGTCAGTTGTTGACATTGTGACCTGTAGTCGATAAGTGCCTTGCAATGGATGAAGCGGCGTTTCGTCCTCGCTGAGTTTCACTCATTTGCGGGTTAGACATTGCAATTCTCAACCAGTTTGGGATGTGCTCCTCGGCCATGGTTTCAAGCACTTTTCTGTTCTACTAATGTATGTGTTTCCGCAACTGCAAGAAAACTGACAGATGCACTGACTGGTAGAAAAACATAGGGGATTGTTTTTGACCGCGGGTTGAGGTAACTTAGTGGTTCGTGAGAGCAGGACAAGCTTTACTGCATTATACACCCGTTTTAGCGCGGCGCTGATCATCTTACCGAAGGTGTTCAACAGACTATCTCCCTTGAAGAGTAGTTTGATGTAAACATCTCTTTTAGGGACGTCAAAAGTTGTATTTTTCGCAGGAGTAAATTTGCTCCACTTCTTAATGAAACGTTCGGGTGAATTGTTAGAACGAAGCGTTTCATACAACACTGTTTGCTCGGCTAGTAATCTGTCTTGGGAGCATATTCTTGGTACTCTGGAAAACAGTCTGCGTACTAAAGATCTTTTTGTGCAACAGGGGCAAAACTCACAAAATTCAAGTATCGTCCCGTCCATGTTGGCTTATGGTACACAGAACGTTCGACAGAACCGTCTGAACGGCGCCTAGCCGGAGTGTACAAGAAGGGCAAACTGTTCTCACCCCCGTACTCAACTGTGAGTGTCAGATTTGGGTGGACGGAGTTAAACGCTTGAATCGTGATCACCAGTTGACTTAACCTATGATAAACTTTCAAGCATGTCATATGCATTCATGCTAGTAGTTGCTCCATCCAGTTCACTCAACCTATGATCAACGCCTGACCAAGTAGTAAGCGTTCACACAAGCAACTACTTAGCCCAGTTCACTTAAAATATGATCAATATCTAAGTATGTTGCATGTATCCAACTTAGTAGCTGCTCCATCTCGTTCACTTAAGCAATGGTCAACGCCTAATTATGCAGTATGCGTTCACATTGGTAGCTGCCCCATTTCGTTCAATAAAGCTATGATCAAAGCTTAACTATGTGGTATGCGTTCACATTGGCAACCACTTCGTCCAGTTGACGTAAAATATTATCAATTTCCAAGTATGTGGTATGCGTTCAAACTAGTAGCTGCTCCATCCAGTTCACTTAAGGCATAATCAACGCCTAATTATGTAGTTCCTGTTCATACAACTTCCCCGTCCAGTTAACTTAAGCTATGATCAACGCTTAAATATATAATAAGCGTTCACACAGGTAAGTCCTCTGTCCAGTTCACTTAACCTGTAATCAAATTTGATGAGCAGAAATCGGGGGATTCAGAATATACGTGTATTTAGACCGTTGGGCACACGCTGTATTGATATCCTTCAGTTCTGGCCAAAAATGAGATGACACACTGGCAGCCGTCAGTGAAGTCTGTAGCCGGCAAAACCATAGACCAACTGTCATCGGAACCACAGTCGTCCATGATACGAAGATAGGAGGGTTGTATCTGAAGTGGTAGAAGTGGGAATCAACGTTTTCTTCGGATAAATAATGTGCATCAAATCTGATCATTATCTGTCAGATAAATTAGCATTGACTCGCGTACACGTGGCAAGCTATATTCAAGTAGTCAATGATCAATAAACAAAACAATACGCACGTCGTTAATGATAGAGTGGGACGTGGTATCCATGTTTACACTATACCGTAGGTAGAAACAAACAGGTAAAAACGTAAACCTTTTTCCACTGGAAATACTATAAAGGAATCAAGCTGAACATATAATTCAGGTGAATAATTAACCAACGACCGTGGCGGCATAGCTTTCATTAAGAATTACTGTGATATCTCTTGTACAATGAAATGCAGACGCAACGTGGTCGAGGATTATAGGTTCAATCATATTCACAAAGCCACATGGAATTGAGCGTTTCTGCCACATAGATTATGTATTCCACCACGGAAATTCCGACAGAAGCGTTTCCATGACGTAGAATCGATGAGGAAAGTCAACATGAAGTTTTTGTCGAAAAAAATGTCGACACATTTTTTCCAACAAAGGTGCAAATGTGGAAAAGTTTTAGGTTTAGATGATTTTCCTCATTGCAACGCCGCTGTTATACTCGATAAGGTATGTATATTTTTTTACCGTAATATGCGTTTTAATATTTCATGAAAAATTTGAAAAATCTCTTTTCGCGCCTAAATGGCCATTTTTAACTGGCTTCGACCTTGAAGCACCATAACAGCGAACTACAAAATTGCCGCTATGTATATCGTAGTCTTTCCAGCTGAGAGTATTCTTTGATGTCATCCTATCAGCAAATCACCTTGTTTCCATTCCAGCGTACATCCTGATTTCATGAAAAAGTTAACAACATTGATACCACGGAGTGGTGAAGCATGGCGAATTGTCTTACGTTATAGTAGGTTATAGGCGTTTCTCAAGTTTTTAGTATCATGAAAAACCTAGTAATCATGTTTCAACAAAGGTCCGATTGTCGAAATTATACTCACGCTTTCCTGCTTAATCACGCCAAAATTTAAATAAAACCATGTGTTTCCACGTCTATGACGTCGATTTTCACCAAATTTAACCTTCATAGTCCGAATTAACGTAAAATGCAAATCTGCGTTATTTTTCCATTAACCCCCATTCCATTGAACAACCGCACGTTTGTTGTTTACGTCTTCGGAAGATTGAAACAAAGAAATCTCTAGGGTACAGATTTTCAAGATTTTCGATTCTGCAACATATCACAAATTTCCAACAACTTTAATGGCCACGAATTATTTTTTAACTAAAAGATAACGGAGCTATTCACGTTCTACCGATTGCACGTAGCATCCGAAACATGCTGCTCTCAGCGCTGAAGTCAAATTAGAACATCCCAGTTGGGGCATTTCGTGTGACTGTCAGGATTTGTAATATTCCAATCAGTCAGTCACGGGTGACAAAACACACAATATTCAACGTTCGTAGTCGAAGCACAATAGGGTCTACCCCACACAAAAGGAGAAAAGTTGCAAGGCAACGAGGGACGTATATTAACATAACCCAGATACCGAAGGAGATTCAGTTCACACCGTGTCCTTGTCCACATACATAGGGGACCCCACGGTCCGGAAGCAAACCACCAATCAGGAGTGGCCTCGGGCTCCGGCTGGCCATCTTTCTCAGCCCCGCGCATAGGGTCGGCCAGTCCGCTTGTTCGAGGTCCTGAAAGGAAGAGGAAGGAGGTGTGTGTGGTCAAGCATGATGGCGGCACACAACATGCTATCACAGATCTAAAGATAGAATCCCCCGCGGTTTCTCACCTAAATGTAATGGACCAGTAACGTAACAGTAGCACTTACTTTGAAGGCGGTCTCTCATGATATAGATGGCTTCTGTAGAGGTTGAGTTACGCATGGAAGAAGCAACTCTTTATACACTTCCGACCTCGATGTACGTTAGTGAATCCTCAACAAAATGGTGCACAATTTTCCGAAATACTCATTACGCGCAATTCGTGAATTTCGCACTGACCACTATGATGATTGCAAATATGAACCAATTTTTCACGTTCAAGTCACATTCCGTCGGTTAATGGGTGCATGTAGCACCTGTCATCTACTTCGAAGGTACGATTCTCGGCGCGCTGTTCCTTCAGAACAGCGGTATTAACGACACTTGCGGCGGCGATCGTCATGGCAACGTCAGTCGATGCACACAGAAGGCAACCGGATGGTTGGGTTCCCCCAAAGATGGCCACTGATAGTCGGAGACGTACAGCCCCATCTACCTTCATTGTTGTCATTTCTTATTTCTCTCGCCTTTTCTACTTTTCCCCTACCTTCTCCACAAAGTCATCCCCTTCCACTGTTGTACAACAAAACGGTGCAACCTCCCTAAGTGCCCGACCGCTGCTAGCTGCCCCAACACTCAGCACACCTCGCATACACTCACCGTTTCAGCAGTTCACGTGATCGGTGCGTGCGGACAACAGACAAACCGAGATAGAATCTGTTGTGGAACCACAAGCTCCGTGTTACTGACTATTACCGGAATGTCTGGAGGCGATGATACTATAAAAATTTTATAACTCCAGCTCTTCAAGAAAACACTGAAACCACTGAAGTCGCACACGTGACCATAATACAGTTTACCCAACAACCAACTAATACTTAAAACGTAAACTCCTATCAGCACGGTCGTTTACACATGCGGACCACGCTGGCAGTGAAAACCGGAGAGCAACGGTTGACTTACTACCACTCAGCGAAAACAGTTTCATAATGGCGTCGGGAGGGCACCATAGATTATGACCATCCATTTAGATAAATTACACATCAATAAAGGGCTGGAAACTTTCCGCGGGGAGCAAATGCTTACATATGTAGACCGTTAATATGTGAATTCGTGATATATTCTGAACGGTAGTTGACTGAATATTATAGAGAGCTTGAAATATGCCTATTTTGCTGTAGGAAATTGGTTTATTTTAGTGTGAAACATTTTTGTCAACAACGTTGAGGATATTGTGACGTGCGGTCGAAACCAACAAGCGCGCACAGGTTGTGTCTGAACTGCTGAACTGGGCGTGTTGCTGTGTTGGCGGCGCCGGTTTAGCTCTCGTTTGTATAAATTGTGTGCATGGCTTGCTGTGCTTTCAGGTTAATCTTGTTTGTGTTCACTCCCTTTACAGAAATGTTGACGGAACCCCTACTTCAGAAGAACGCCGGCCTCCGGTGTCTCACAGTTCCCCCAAAATTGGTCCGCAAGTGTTACGGACGAACACAGTAGAGACGGCCGGCTTGCATGTTACAACATTTTGATAAAGAAATACGTTGACGAGGTAGCTGAAAGTGGACTTTGGTCGATATAGGGAATTTTAATAACGAAAGAATAATGAAGGTGTACAAAATAGGTTGTGAAGTTTTTTAAATTGTGCGTTCGACAACCCATGAAACAGTTTCTGGTAGCTTACTTGAATGCGAGATTGTGTAATCAACACCAGGTGGAATTGGGAACAACGGATATTCAGCGACACACTGGGTAAGCGGATACGACTGCAACAGGCGATTTCCAGACACAATGTGAGCCCTAATCCGTGTGATCTGATTGTAGTAGTTACTGCTCACCGTAATCAGTCATAAGCCAGTTCGACAACTTGATAGCCAGGAATTGGGTAAAATCGTAAATTAACATGTACTACCTAGTACGTGGAATCTCATAAGCCATCCAGAGATCATCCTATGGTCACAGCGCCACGACCCATGGTTGTACACACTGACCTCTATTCTTGACATTCAGCCTACATGCACCCTAAAGTCATAACGCTCCAAAGTGAGGTGGAAGTAAATTGGAAGTGTTGGAATTCACTTGTTCTAAGTAAATCATTACCTCCATCATTCCAAGCGGTTTTTTGCAGTCTTCTTGCCTTCCTTTATGCCTCAGCAGATGTCCCCTTCTTGTTGTGTGTGCAGGTCTCAAGGTGAGCATACGTAACTTCAGAGGCTTGGCATTGCCCACAGTTGTCAGTTACATCCGTGACATCAATTAGCAATACTTTCATTTGAACCGGTTTGCGCGAATGAAAAACAAGAAACTCATCGTCTAATGTCACCAGGTCATCAGTAATTACTGATGCTGGGTGGGGTCTCTTTTTGTCTGTTTAAACTTCGGAGGCAATAAATTGTTTCTGGTGGGCGCAAATAAAACCGATTAGTTCATGAACCAACGACGTTCCCAGTGGGGGTTGCAGCTGCCAATTGCAGAAGGAGAAGTGCGATATGCCAACATTACTCCTACATTCTGAATGGAAAATTAGCCGTTAGCTATCGGATCGATAACCATTCATGTCAAGAGGGTCGTCACAATACCCAAAGGGCACCTCCACGTGAACATTATTCTCCCATCTTGGTCGCTTCGTACAGTAGGGCGGAACAAGCGGGAAGTCTGTCAGTGGTAAGGCTGCCTTAGCCTTCGCGATGGACTGGTGCATGAAGGATATAACGGCCTTAAAAATACAGCATTCTGTCTTTGAAATAACACCTTTCAGCTGGTCCAAATCTCGGTAGAACACTTTTTAGTCCAGTTGAAATTGATTAATAACGGTGGCAGTTGCATCTCTGCGAAACATGCTGCTTCTAAGCAAATTGTACTCGGCAGGCCATCGTCGATGGAATGGTAAACGGTCTAGAAGATACGGGGTTTTCGCTGACGGCCCAATGGATAGGTAGGAATCCTTTTGATGACGGACAGTAAATTAATGCATGGTAGCCACATTGATCGATAGAAATTGCACCCACATATGCCATCACCGATGTCCACCGTGTGCCGCATACCTTCATGGCTCACCCGAAAGTGCCAATTGATGTTACGTAGGGTGCGGTTACCTTGAACTTGTTTTACCGTTCACAATGCAGTAGAGGAGCACGCCTACTGAGGTGCTTCAGCACCAGTTGGCTGGCGAACATCGACAGCCAAGACAGTATATTTTTAACGTAAACTTCGGCGCTAGCCACCTTGCGGCGGTCACGACCATAGGTGCACTGTGTCTCGAACTCCGGCATTAGCCACTCGCTATGGGACTAAATTTTACTGATGGCCGTTGTTAAATGATCGCTTGGGTGAGTGCGGTTTTTCAGTTGCCCAACTGTGTTCTCCAGATGATTGTCTGCTCGGTTTTCGAAGCGAACAACGCATGACAGTGCATGGAATGTCCACTTAGACTTTGTGTAAAGCCAACAAAGTAATTCATAAACTTCGGGTCTATGCGTCTGATTAACGCAACATCTTGGTTGAACCTTAACCATAAATGGACAAAAGTTTTCACTCACTATTCCAGGTTATCCGAAGTAGCCCAGCGATTAAACAAGGATCGACTTCTAAATGAATTTGCCTAAACGTTGATTATAGGGTTAATTGCACCAACTCACGTTTTTCCTCACGGCATCTCGAACATGGAAGTAACACAACATTGTGTCGCACCCAACCACGATTCGCGCTGCTCGCATCCGGGCCACCACTTTGTCCATCACGAAATGTTTCAAACAAACAATGCATGGGGGCCTACCCTACGCTTCCAACCTCACGGGTCGCCCACGACTTATCCCGTCTGTCGCCAGATACGGGTGTAGTTTCAAATCACGACCACAAATGTGAACTGATAGAGGTGACATTCGTAGCGGAAGGTTCCATGCGTTGCATCAACATTGACCACATCAGGAAAACGCCTGAACAACTGTACTTGCTGTTTCCGTGTGAAAAATATGTGCGTGTATCCATTATTGCTGTTTTTGTGACAAGCAGCGCGCCATTTTTATCCATATGGTCAAAAATTTGGGATATATTTTATGCAACATCAATGCAACGATTCACTTCTGATCGTTGAGTTACGCGTAGCCCAAAAACGGATCCCCGAAATGAGAACAAGATTGGATCCAACAATTTCTACGGTACTATTAAACAAATGCATCAATGATTACAAAAGGCAAACCTCAATCGTTCGCGACGATGGTTTCGTCCAGCAAAATCAATTGCTTCGCAACAGGACCAACAAGGTCAAAGGTGAACCGTCACGCCAGCGGACCAGGACAAGAATGGCCACTCGCGCCGCGGACATTTA
>LUCH01003742.1:40998-56240 GCA_013368495.1 Paragonimus heterotremus | reverse complement strand
TTTTTTTTTTTTTAAAAAAAAAAAAATAAAACTTTTCCCTTCTGATCGTTGAGTTACGCGTAGCCCAAAAACGGATCCCCGAAGTGAAAACAAGGTTGGATCCGACAATTTCTACGGTACTATTAAACAAATGCATCAATAAATACAAAAGGCAAACCTCAATCGTTCGCGACGATGGTTTCGTCCAGCAAAATCAATTGCTTCGCAACAGGACCAACAAGGTCAAAGGTGAACCGTCACGCCAGCGGACCAGGACAAGAATGGCCACTCGCGCCGCGGACATTTAATGACATATTAGTTCAATAAAACAAAACTGGGTGGGTGAGGTGGTGGGAACAAGTGTCAAGTTAGTGGGAAAAAATGGGGAATGCAAACGATGGGGACGAATTTTCTCAGTTGGTGGATTAACAAATATACAATCAATGTACCCAAAGCCACTTACATATTTTCAGAGGTTTCAACCGATGATGGATGTTGCAAATGTTCATTGTCGTTATATACTTGCCATAAGCATCCGCAGTGTACTGCTACAATTCCACAGTTGGAGCGTTGTCCTGAAATAGATGCCTAGAGTAGCTCACTTTGCTCGCAGTGAGCGGACGGCTTGCCGGGGGCACATCGAATAAGATGGCAGTTAGGTCGTGGTTGTAGTCTAATATAAAAGAGCTAACAGCCAACATGCTTTCCCTCCTACCGACGTTAGAACGTGATTGGTAGCATGTATCACGAGAACTAAGTAATGGACATTGAGTGAACTCAACACACTAAACACTTCCTAATCCGCGGCTTTCGCTCCTGCGTCACTTGTATTTGGTACACCGGTGCGTCATCTACCACGTGGTCTCAATAGTACATAAACCCACACCATCGTGCTTCAAGCCTCCGTGGCTTGATTTTTTGTTTGAACCAAGCACGTACAGAACACTGTAGTCTTTCACATATTTCTCCAACACAACTTCGAAACTCCTGGAATCTAGAAAGTTTAACTTCCTCGAATAGATCTTCGGGTCCCTGAAGATAGTCCATCACATAAGATCGAATTTATAAACAATAAATCATTTATCAACACAAGACGGTTATTTATTAATCTAACACAACCAGCTACCTCAGATGAAAACGCATATGTACAGTCACAACACCTACCACTAACATTTTCAATCTTGGCGCCAATTATAAGACAAACCGATAAACGGTCGGTTAAAACAAATCTTACGACGCTGGTGATCGCCTTTATCGCCAAAATCGACGATTTTCAACTTTTTGAGCGATACCACCGAAATATTGCCAGATGCCCACCGATCTATTGGTGCTTCGTTGTTTAGCGACAGATTCCACTCCACACGGGTAGTTTTGGCCTCTCTTGCCAAGACTGACACTACAACATGCAAGCCGGCTGTTTTCACGCCGATTGTCCGTTACACTCACGGGCCAACTTTAGGGCAACGTGGAGACACTGGAAGACAGCGTTCTTCCTGAGCAGGGGTTCCAACAACAGTTCTGTAAAAGGAAACGACAAGAAACAAGTATCAGCCAAAGGCCCAATAAGCCGTGCACACGACTCACACAAACGAAAACTAAAACAGCGTCGACACCACAAAAGCACGCTCTGTTACGTAATTCAAATTCAACCTGTGCGCGTTTGTTAATTTCAACGGCACGTTACACAACTCCTCTCTTCGCTAGGCACCGTCACCGGCGCTCTAAACCCTCTACAAGCCGGCTGGTGCTAATGTTGCCAGGGCATATAGGGCGCCTGTGGGTCTTCTGCACAATTACTTGGGACTTCTTTTTATATTCATTTTTATCTGGAAACCTTTTTTCCTGACCCCGATACTTTTTATGCCGATGCCGCTATTTTATCACGACGCTGCTTTTTTATCACATCACCATTTTTATCCTGGCACCTCTTTATTCATCTAGGACGGGCCGCCAAAATGTAGCATGCAGACCGGCTGTTCACACGTCGACTGTCCGTTACAATTATGGACCAACTCTAGGGCAACGTGGAGACACCGAGGGACAGCGTTCTACCCAATCAGGGGTTCCAACAACAGTCCTGCAAAGGGAAACGAAACAAACAGGCATGAGCCAAAGGCCCAGTAAGCCGTGCACGCGACTCACACAAACGAAAACTGAAACGGCTTCGACAACACGGCAGCACCCCTTGTTACGCGGCTCAGCTTCAACATGTGCCCGTTTGCTGGTTTCGACTGCATGTTACAACAGGAACATTCAAGTTACGCGCACCACATATCGTTTTTACCACGAGAGTTAATCTTAATGTGTTATTTAATTTTGATTTCATTTACATGCGTGAATTTTTCTCGTGCAGTTTTTTACTTCCCCATGTCTGACCTTTGTTTATGAGCACTTCGGTTTCATTTACGCTCGATCACTTCGGCATCACGCCACTGTTGCATTTGATCATACTTATGTGAGCTGTTAGTCTTGGGGCTTATATACTTGGTGGATTCAATGTCAAGGTTTGCCGTTATCTTCCTATATTTAGTTTATACCGATTTTCTTGTACGTGAGCACCTTAGTAATAAGAAACTCGCCGATATGACCACCTATCACTTTGGATCAGAATTGGTTGTCTAGCAGGCTCAGGATTTGTGGACGCTCGTTGCTTACAATCTATGGACAGACGTTACGGGTAGACTTAGCGTTGCTCAAACAACCACTAGAACTCCGGGATTGATGGTGTTCGGTAAACTGTAGTGGCCTAATCAGTCAAATGATAAAAATAACCAAAATATGGTAGTATCAAAGAAGAGTCGTAACAGTTATGGATAGGCCCAAAGATAGACGTGCAAATTAAACAGGAGATATATCGGTAAAATATGAACGACTCACTGATAAGTCAAAGTCCGTTAGTTTGAACAGACCACTACCAGATAGGAGGACAGCGCCAGAGATGAGATTCGTTGGACGACCATTAGATTAATTCCGATGGCAGATAAATGAGAAATTTTTGCCACATTAGCCGGTTGATTCAGTTAACTCCCAATTCTCCAAAAATCTGTTTCTTGGCGGTACTGGATGCAGAGAGAACGCAACGCTCGCGAACCGAAAAGTGTGAGTGAGTTGTATTTACCGACTATTGATTAGTTCGATTAAGTTGGTTTAAGTGTTGGCTGTACATGAGAAGTTGAGGCAAGTGAAACGTGTGAATTATAATCAGAATTATGAAATAGAAAATAGTGCACAAAACGTTACAAAACCCGTATGCGTGGAGATCGAATCTATTTGCTAATTGATTGAAGGTTACTGCTTCGCACTTACGACGACCAAACGGATCGAGTTTGACCCACACGTTGCACGGATGCGTGCTGTCGGCTACCAATCACCTGAGGCTTTCCGAAGAACAATTTTTTCGTTGGGCGTTCTTGCCACGCTTCCGTCTGCTGAGGATAGTTCTGCTCCTTACATCCAGCAGTTGACTGCTGGTCTCCATGTAGCCCACATCAATGACGATATCAAAATACCTTTATATGTTTTCACTATTTCTGCCTTAGTCTATTTTTGACCAGACCTTTACCAAGGGCTTCCTCGATCTTCACAGGGACGTGGCCGGGAATGATGAATTATCTACTGTTTCGCATGACTGTGTTATGCCTGAGGCCTCTGGAGACAACTAGGGACTAGGCCGAGAGATGGAGGCAAGGACAATTGCAGCCTCACCTCAAAAAACAGAGTGTGCATCTAAACCTTCATAACCTTGCCCTAGCGATAACTGGATGCTCACCTGAGCAATGTTTAGTGGCAGTCAACAGGCGCCTTCAAGAATAAATGCGTTTAAAGAAAGAGAAGCTAAAGTTTACGAGGGCATATCTTGACTTTTGCAAGAGGTTGAAGGAAATGTCCGTGTTTTGTGGGACTGAAGAGTCATCTAGAAAGACGGATGCAAACGTTCATTTGTCTAGCTCGTCATGTAGACTTCAAACTTATGGGTACTAAGGAGGCCCTATAGACAAATATATGCGCGACTTAGTTATCAGTGTGGACCTGCCAAAAATCACGCTAGAACCCTTCCTAGAGTCGCCCTTGAAATTCCATAGTTTTGCGCTGAATTTTGAGATTATTGTGGTCAACGGATTAAACAACGAAAGATAGAAGTCGTCTTATCTGATTTATTATTGTAGGGGTCGAGCTAAAGCCGCTATTTTACATTGCGTATTGTTGCCTGGCTGTGCAGGATTTACTGAGGTAACCGGAAAATTGAGGCAACGAATTGGAAGACCTCATGGAATTATTCAGGCTGTCACCACGGACGTAATTAACGGTCCTAGACTTGCCATGGGAGACACTTAGGGTGTTCAAGGTTTAGCCGTTCAGATGAAGCGATGTCAATCGACGTTGTTCTAACTGACTCATTCGTCCGAATTAACTCGCCCAACCAACCTTCTGCGTACCGTGGATGGACTTCCTCGCCCGATACCAGGTTTCTAGTAACCTGTATGGTCAACCAGTCGCCAGAACAATTTAGGGTTGCATCAACACAAATGAGGTCGCGCGCTTCCACGAGGACTCCCAACGAATGCCCCGTGTGTCAAACGTCGTCGGAATGTTGAATTAGCCACAACAATGTGCAGTATGTGGTGATTATCTGCCGACGAGCCGGTGATTCGGAAGCACGTCTTTAGAGGGGAGATGTGGGGTTCTAAGAAAGTGTGAGGGACACCTTGCTTGTTTACCAAACAGCCACGTGTTGCACAGTCCATGTACAGTGTTCACGACCTCTACGTGGAGGGCGACATCAATCATGATTGCAAGCACACCCGCCGCCCCCGGGATCTGAATTCGGCATGAAGAAGTCAAGCTGTGAGGCTACATCTTCGCATGATAAAAGGGTTCGTTGTGGCTTCATGCCAGTCTGGGTAATTGGTGCAGTAGAACGACTGAAGTGTAAGCCTTTATAGATAACGGACTCGAAACCACACAGCGTTATTGGCCACCAGTCTCACGAGGTATATAATGAATGAACTCAGGCTAATTTCCGACACCATCACACTTTGAACTGACTCGATTGTAGTGTTGGTATGCTTGATGAACACAAATTTTAGCTTTGTCATACTTGTAATCAACCGCGTTCAACTTGCTCGGGACTACAGCCAGAGTTGTGAATGGCAACACGTACTGTCCAAGTTAAATTCGGTGGGCGCAGCCTTGTGAAAAACCCGCGATGCTCGTTATCATAAAATACATACGTGGCTGAATGACCTGAGCCTCCTGTGGGGACTTGAGAATTTGAGGCTACTCGTCCAGCTGCCCTAACAGCTTCAAGCTAAGAAACTGGAACTACGGAAGATGCTGGCAGTAACCATCGTCAGCAGTGCGCCATGGCACTTGGAGCTTGGCTGAAGGCATTCGCAACGTTATACTCTACTCCGTACGGTAACATGGTCAGTACGTTTCAAGAATTACTTTATTTGCACGAGAACTGGTCGACAGTGTTTCCTTATGCTAGGTTCCCTGCGTGAACTAGAACTGAACCCGGCGTGTGAATCCATCGTTTGGCTGGAGCGGCAGAGCGTTCCTAGTAAGAACTGTACAGAACACTCCAAAGGCCGATGGTGTACGTTGGCCCGACTGAAGCCTGTCAAGGCACCTGATCGCCTAAGTCGGTTATGCTAAGCAATTGTGCGATGCACTGACAGTCGGAAAGGCCAAAAATCTTGATAATGATCTTCTTTGGCTATAAGTATAGCTTAAAAGCGTCCGGTAGCCCCAAAATTCCGTCCACTTCATCTAATACCTCAGGCCGGCGTGATGCGATCAAGTGGTGGATCGTCGTTATTTGCGTAGTTCCCTTTCGCAACGCGAAAATGCCAGTTGACTACGCGTCGCTCAAACAACCATCAGACGCCTGGATTAACGTGAGATGGTTATAGTATCAATACTGCTGCTTCCGTCCAAGATGCAGGAGCTCGGTATACATCCTACTCTGAAAAAATGCGTTAGCGAAAGCCAAAATGATAGTAGGCTGTATCAAAAGGACTTTCAGTCTACCGGCTACAAGACTGACTCTTTTCAAGAGGTGCGCTCAACACTAACTCGCGTATTGCACCTTCTACTGCCAGTTACCAGGTCTGATAGGCACGTGGTAGAATATCCCCCATGGTCATTTACCAGACGGTTATTAGATTATCAATCCCGATTTGCTTGTAGAGAACGCTCTCGAAAGCATGGTGTTAGTCCACCCTGGCTACAAAGCCTAGAGCCAGACCTTACACTTCTGCATAATCTAATACATTCGGGCGCCTCCACTGCGGCGTTTGTCCTTCATTTGTAGCAAAGCCCGTAATAAGGTATAAGAAATAGTGGTTCCACTTAGCCAACCCTGTCTGCCCGGAAGAAGATACGCGAGAACTTCTATACTATATAGTGTTCCTACATTCGACATAAACTTTCGAGTGAAACCAGATCCAGTAGCATTTTACGAAGGGCATAGGCAGCTGTCTTTCTTTATTGAACACAAAGTCTAGGTACAAAATTTGTGTATCCTTTGGTGACTTGAATGTAGCCAGGTAAGCGTCTGGCCGTCGGCCGCACGGAGTTCTGATTATCAAGTGATAATCATTCCAGAAGTAGCCGCTGGTTACCGGCTTATCGCGAAATAATTTAACAATCACTTGGTAGCATAATACGTTTTGTTCACCAACGCAGAAATACTAATATCGCATGGTCTTCGCCAGCCAGCCGTCTTCTCTCTGGTTGTCCGGTACACTTGTGGACCAACTTTGGGGCAACGTGGAGACACCAGGGACAGCGTTCTTCCAAAGTAGGGGGTTCAACAACAATCCTGTAAAAGGACAACAAAAACCAGCATGAGCCAAAGTCCCAGTGGGTCATGCACACGAATTACACAAACGAGAATTAAAACGGCGCTGACAACACAGCAGCACGCTCCTTTGCATAATACAAATTCAACCTGTGCCCGCTTGGTGGTTTCGGCCGCACGTTACATTTGGAAGTATCTTCCTATGTTACTTCAAACCGTTCGAAACATCGGCTCAGATGTAACCCTGGAAAATGTAAATTAATGTAACATCTGTAGCGCACGTACAAAAACTGGAAGCGCGCAGGGATTGAAGTTGACATAGCGTGCTGCTTTGTTGTTGGAGCAGTTTTAGTCTTCGTTTTTTCAGTTACTGAAACGTTGGCTCATGTTTGTTCGTTTTGTCACCTTTCGCAGGACTGTTGAAGGAATCCGCTTTCGAAAGGATGCTGTAACCCGGTGACTAAATGCCACCCTAAAGTTGGTGCACATGTTCGACGGACAGTAGGATCAGAAACGGCCGGTTTGTGTGTTACAAATGACATCTTTTGGACTGAATCCTTGGAGCAAGCGAACTGCTTTTTTTCTAGTGCATGCCTAACAGGTTTGTAAACTGTGATTCTTCCCCCCCGTCCACGCCGCTGTTGTTGACGAAGAGCACGTTCGACATGTTGAATTACTACTCGCTCTGTTTTTCCTGAGATCCTCTGTTTTGAGCGCGCTTACTCGGATGTGTTTCTCACAGATGCCTTGTGTAATATACATAATTGTTAAATGACAAAAGGTACCAACAATGTGACAAGTTCTGAGATAAACAGTGACAGGACCGAGTGGCGCATTATCTGCGAAAGGCGCACGGATAAAACTAGAGAAACTTATCAAAAAGTCGAGGTCTTCCGAGTTGAAAAGTTCACCGCACGCACTAGAAAGACAGCGTCAAAGAGTAGGTTCGAAAGACTTGGGATAGCGAAGCGCTGAGCGCTGGTGTGTCGGCAGATAAACTCAGCCAAAACGGTAGCATCGCAACTGATTCACCAGTCAGTGATTAGCTTAAATTGTAGAGACACGATGCGTGGAAACTCTGTTTGTTGTTGTAACCAGTCAAGTTTGAAAATTCCGACAATGTTTTCCAAAAAATGTACAGATGAATTAAACTAACCGGTACGTACAATACAAACAAAAATGAATTGGAAAGTATATCCGCGAGCACTGAAGATCCACCACCTGCAGATGAATTCCAGCACAATGGAACACGTGTTGGATTTGTGGAAGTTCATCTGATGTTTTCCCGTCTTTCGTCTGGTACGATGTTGAACGATGAATCCGCTGAGACATGTTTGGTTTGTTTTTAGAGAGCCGATTCTTAATTTGCCCTTCTACGTCTTTGCTGTATGCCGTGAACGATCATCAAGGAGTTTGTGCCATAACGGTATATAAGATGTTTACTTTCTTCCTTTTGATGACTATTATTGTCTGGTTGCTGGAACTTTTCCCATGGTATTGTCTGACACGTTTTCATCTTCACACGCACCCGACTGTTTTGAGGAAGTCACTTCCCTTTGAATGGTGGCTGTTTGTGAACACGTACTTAGTTGCTCCATTTTGAACTTCTTTGCTGGACAATTTGTGTACTCATCGGATTTGCACTGAGGGTGTGGTAGTGCCCTTGTTGTAATTTTATTAAACAGAAGCGAATAAATTCCAATCTCCGACGTCCTTTTCCTACATATTTCGGACTTGGAAGATAGTCCCGACAACCCAACCTTCTGAATAAGCGTTATTAAAATTGTCGAATACACGTTACTGTGCGAATTACCCTAAATCGCCAGGGACTATTTACCAATTAGAATTTTTACACCAATAAGCCGGAACATGCCAGGAATGAAGAATAAATACTGAATTGCCTGTTGACCTTCCTAATTTACGCCCAGTGACACAACCCGAAAATCCAATAACGCTTATTTCAAATATCTGATAGTATGGATGATGGTTTATGTTCACAGATGTTATTGAGAAGCCGCTCGAAAAAACCGACTCTTAAATAATGCTAAGTAAATAATTACGTGATAAATTTACTTTTCTAATTTTGAACGTAAATTATTCTCATGTTCTTGATACATAATATACACGTACTCATTATCTCGAACATCCATCGATTACTCGGGCTAAGCCTAGTCTGCTTGCAACGTCTGTCGATTGGTTGAATCTAGACTATCTGCATCTGTAATGCAGTGACTTGTTTATAAGTTCTGAGCCCGCTTGGAAACCCACTGGGATCCGAAAGGGAAGATGGTTCTGAAGGTGGGTTCCTCAGTAATTAGGTGCTGAGGTACCAGAAAGATATTAAACAATGGAGGGAAGAAGATAACAACAAATCTTAATAGTTAATCCACCAAATATGCGAGTTCTGAGACCAATGATTTACGTGAACATAACTAAATACAACAGCCACGCAGTGGCAGATCGATAAGACGTGAGAGAAACTAAGATACCCACCAACAGAGGTTCACTGGTGGGAAATCAGGATGCATAATGTGAATGGGAGCAGACCTTGACAGGTAAATGATGCCAGGCCCGGCAATTTCAAAGTTCGCCGGTACTGCATTTCAAGGTTGAAAAAATATGGGATTGGCCACCTGGGCGCAAGAGAAGACTTATCAAGTTTTGTGAAATATTAGTGCGTTTTTCGGGGCTAGTATATCGATTTTTTGAGTGTAGTAATTGTGTTGCAAAGATAAAAATTGGTCATACACAAAAATTGTTGATATTCACCATTCATTTTAAGCAAGTGCTCCATTATTTTCGATGGAAACATAATGTTGACGTTGGTGATCAACCCTGCGTTCCGGAAACTTTTTTCATCGGAATTTTCGTGATGAAAAATGGCCACATTCATCAAGTATGTTAACATGATGCCTCCAGCAAAAAATGGAGCACTTTCCTAAAACAAAATTTTGATTTCAGCGATCTCAGCGATTTGTTCACGGAATCGAAGTGGGAGGCCCAAGTGACCCGGATTCAGTCATTTTGTCCGTTTTGATGTCAGCGGTTTTCTGTTGACCTAAAAGGCAGTCATTCAAAACAGGGTGTAACACCGTTCTAGAGGTTTACAGAGAATACCGAGAACAGAGTAAAATACTAATCCAGTAAAACAGAAGAAAATACTAATCCTACAAAATCTTAAACAAGTGAGAATCTAATTACACATTGAAGCGGTCCGAAGAAGAGCACCTAACAACCTCCAGTGGGAGGTCGTTCCCGTGGTTGATGACCCTGATAGAGAAGAATTGTTGCCTAAGGAAGGTGCGGGGTCGAAGCTCATAGAGCTTCTTGTCGTGACCCCTTCTACTGTTATCAACCACTGTGGTAAAGAACTGGCGCACGAAACCAGTGCGGAAGAAAAAGTACGTAAGGATTAAGTCGCCTCGAAGTCTCCGAAATTCGAGTGGATAAAGATCAAGACATTCAAGACGAGACTCATAAGATAAATGCCGCAAGCCAACGACCATTTTGGTGGCTACTCGTTGGACACGTTCGATGGCGGGTATGTCCTTCTTTAAGCCGGTGTACACGACTTCATTTGCGTCCTCCAGCAATGGTCTAATATAGACCCCGTAGAGCGATTGAAAAGCATGCTTGTCTATTCGAGGATAGGCTCTTTCTATCATCCCGAGAGTCCCAAATCCCTTTCCGGCAGCCATCTGGTGGTAATAAGAGAAGGATAAACTAGTTGATAGCCAAATCCGTAGGTCCTTTTTAAGGTTCACCTCGTGATATCCGTTATACTTTGTGCACCATGTATCAGGAATAGGTTCCCCGGGTCGTTTAGAGGGAGACTCAAGTCTTCTGACCAGCCCTTAATACGGTCGAGATCAATCTGCAATGCACTGGGATCAAAGGCGTTCCAGATTTTTAAATCATCCGCATAAAGGAGGGTATTGTTAGAAACAAGGTCGGGAAGGTCATTAATGTATATTAGAAACAACAGCGGACCGAGCACAGATCCTTGAGGAACTCCAGTGGAGATCGGAGAAGGAGAAGAAAGGTCCGATCCGGTTTTTACCCTAAAAGTTCTGTTGTCAAGAAAAGATTTAATCCACTGGAGAACCTCTCCTTGGATCCCATAGGCTTCTAGCTTATGTACAAGTGGACCGTGTGGGACACGATCGAATGTCTTGGCAAAATCGATAAAGGTAACACTCGAAATATGGCCATTGTCTTTGGCGTCTGTCAGACTGTCCATGAAGATAAGCGTATTGGTTATGCATAACCGGTCTGGAATAGAGCCATGCTGGGAAGAAAAGAAAAGGTTATTCGAGAAGAAGTGTTTAAGGATGGCGCGTTTTAACAGGCGCTCCACTACCTTGCATGGGATGCTGGTGAGGCTGATCGGCCGATAACTAGCAGAGGAATGACGATCCCCAGTCTTATATATAGGTGTGACAATGGCTTCTTTCCATGCTTCCGTGAGAGTGCTGATCCGAAGTGTCTGTTCGACCAGACTATGGAGAGGCACCGCCAAACCAAGGACCGCTTCTTTCAGGATCCGAGGATGGATCCCGTCTGGTCCCAGCAATTTTTGGGTATGACTAATTTTTCTCATTGCAACACAATTATTACACTCGACAAAATCTACATGCTTGCCCCGAAAAACGCACCAATATTTCAAGAAAAATTCGATGTCTCCTCTTGCGCCCAGGAGGCCGTTCCCAACTTGTTTAAACCTTGAAACACAACACTGGCGAACTAAACAAATGCATCAAACTTTAATATTATATCAAAATTAAAGGTCTTCAGGATAACTGTTTGTGTCACGCGTAATTCCAGTTTTCGACTTGTAACAGCAACGACGTCAATTAAACTGCGCGCTTAACAGCCTGTGCCCATTCCCCTTCCCTTCCACGTTTCGCGGCGGCCATGTATCTTGACCAAGCGCACAGAACAACAACGGACGGGAATGGTGATTACTTGTAGGACGCTTGGTTTACCCACTTGTGCACCTTTATTTTTCATCACGCCGAAATGCTTCTGTTTTGCCAGGTAAAAGCTTTCTATGAATTTGTGTGCTCAATCGGTCGGTTGTGACTACGGCTTCCAACTCGCCAGTTCTGCGACCAAATTCCGCACCATCCTTTTCAGTTAGTGAACATTCCGTCTTTCGCACAATGAATTTTTGTTGCTCACATGGGTCCTTCAGCTTCGGGATATTACACTACTAGTATTTGCAAGGATGTTGTCAGTGGCCACCAGAAAGATTTCGAACATAAGAAGAACAAACATCAAAGTGGTGAAAATTGGAAAAGTAAACGTGGTCACTAACTTTCTGTCAGGCAAACGACCGTCGTTACGCACTGAATATAAGCCGGTACTTTGCCATTCACGGTAGTGACTTTTGATTCCGTGTCAGTGAGGAAACTAGCCTTAAGGCTTATGTAGTTGTGGTAAGTATTTGTCAGTCAACCGTCTATATATTTTTAATGTGCGCCTACAGAAATGCTTTACAAAACCGTTGAACTTACAACGAGCGACGCAACCGTTTATTCATGGACCACCTCTGCTATGATGCGAACATAATTCACTAGTTTGCAGAATCTGATCAAGCAAGGAGCTGCACAGAAATAGACGACGTTGTAAACGTATAAAAGAAGCGAATAAAATCTCGCTGGAATACAACTTTCTCCGCCATATGCAGTACGCTAGTGTTCTAACACAGAACAGAGAGGCGACATATGACCAGGTTAACAGTCAGAATCTCGGAGGGCCTTTGACGTTCTGCACGCTGCCAATCAGGTAGAGCAGCGTTGGTTTTGAAAAGTTCCTGAACTGCGGTGGCTAGTTCTGCAGCTTTTGGCAAGAGCGGAAAACCTTTACTGACACGGCTTCCTGAGGATTGTTCCGCCCATAAACTAATGGCTTCAGAAATGAGGTGGTTGGAACAACACACCGGAAGGTGGCGTGTCACGCAGCTGTGAGTATCTCAGTAAACATGTTTGACAAGTGATAAGGCTATCTTGAGCCTGTGCTCCGTGAACAAATTAAGAAAAATATAACGCACTAGGATTGTTACCTTTCAGGACGACTTGCTGCCCAAAGATGTTCGTTCCTGAAAACGCGAACAATAAAGTAGGCTACATATGTCAGATTCATGTAACAATAACATCAATTCATGCGACATTTGTTGCTTATTTCCGACTGACGAGGAAAACCATCGAAGGATTTTGTCTCAATTATCTGCACACTCGACACTCTGCCGACTTTGCCAATAGCACCATACCCCCGGCCGCGCGGTGTCGCTGCCAGAAATTGAACTGGCTTAAGTGTTTTCTCTCAATATACACGGCCCATGTAATCAGTTTCCAGGGTCACGTAACATGTGTACCAATTAATCCTCTCATTTGACCCCACTCACAGAGACGTAATTCCCCTAGGCATTAGAAATACTCAACTTTTGCCCTGCTGCCTTTCCCTTTTACGTTGTGTTCACGAAGGTGTTCATGGGGATGAAATTGCTACCTGCTTAACTCAGAGTACCGCTATTTCTAGCTTGTCTGGTGCTTTTTAAGAACCGAGAGCAATCCTACTCGCTTAAATGAAGTCATTTACATTGCCTGAACAGCCACGGACGGCTCATTCATTCTCTGTAGTTAGTGGGCGCTCAGAATTGTGAAAACGTAGCTATTCTGTGGAACACCACCCTTTTACGGATCGATTTCAAATTTATAGGCTTATCTGGCAGTGCACGTTCCATGGCCGGCGGGTTCATTGAGGTCTTCATGGATCTGGGTTCTATCCAGCATATCCAAAAGACATTCCCATGGCCTCAGGGTAGCTGGTCCTCTTGATCGGACATTGTAGTTTCAACCGAACTCACGTAGTTTGGTAATGGTCCACGAACAACCCCTCTAAGTTTAAGTGGTCATGCCACGTTTTGTCTGAATTCGTATGTAACACCGCTTGGCCTGAAAACCACTTAAGTACGCAGTACAATTTCTATCAAACACGTGTCCTAGCTTTTGTAGTCATGAAGAGAAGTAATACAGTATCTATAGAGGCCCGCTGGACAATGATCAACGATGATTTCCAACAGCCAGTAGAAACACACGTCAATCAAAGTGCTTGGTTTACATGTCTGTGAACCGATTGACAGGAAGTAGCAGCAGACATTTTATTCAGCCCAATTCATCCCGCGTATGTGCGCTGAAACGCGGTCGCAAAACTGGCTTGAAAGTAATCTCACAAAAGCTTAATAGACAATACGGCAAGACAGGTTGTGGAGAAAATTCCCATCCCGTGCTAGCTCCCTATCATTTGAGCACGCACCGCGGGATTAGTCGGGGCGGGACCCCCGGAACTATTCAAAAGTCCGCCTGTCCAGAGCCATACCGAATAGCGCAAGACGATTGTCGGTATCCCGATTCGCTCAAACAATATGTCAAGCGCATACGAAAGTTCGCAAGTGGCAATCGCAACTTTGGGGTAGTCAGCAACAAACAGACGCGGTCGCCCCACTAGTCAAGGAAAAAACCACTACCTTCGTCGTACCACAATAGCAATGCTGCTCTGTTCGTTTTCACTGTCTTTGCCACAATGTTCACTGAGTGTATTGCGCGCTCCGTGTATGTTTTCCGTTGTGGTCCCGACGATTATGCCAGTAACTCAGGGCCCTTAATCTTGTGAGCCACTTTAGCGAGCATCGCACCGCCTTCTCCTAATCCACGAACCTAACCCCTTAATACCCAAGTACATCACTTACATTCAACTCTAAATCCTTATGCGTCGCCTCTGTCTCTATCTTTCTCCGAGTTACATAACGCACCGTAGGTATCCTGGTGCATACTCCCATAAGACATACCTAGTGATGGATAATCGTATTCACTTCCTCTTCCAAAAGACAACAAGACATGCCGTCTACAAGTCAGAAACTTCTCGAATCAGTAACCAGCCTGCTTAATTTGACAGATTTTGAAGGCGAGAGGAAGACTTTTAGTATCACAAAATCGCCTACGGAAACGCACTTACTATCGCAGAAGGATTCGAAAACCCTCCAATTGGTTCTGATATACGAAATGCATAGCAAGGTACAGCTGTCGCAAACAGACCGTCCATTGCAACGACCCAAAAAAGGCTTGCGGCCCCACAGAGAATCACCAAGTGGCGTGTTTGTGAGTTTTGTTCCTGTTGTTCATTTTGTTGTATAAACTTGCTTACAAACGGTGTAAGTATTGCAGATAGTTTAGCCAGCGTGGAACTTGTAACTAATGTGACCGCCGACGTTTGTGGAATACGCCGGGAGTTATAAGGACGTCACAACAGAGCAATGCCCTGTGACTTCTGTAACCAGCAGCGTTGTGAGCCAAGAACTCTGATGGTACGAGGGTTATTGCTTCAGGATGGCAACACATGGGTTAAGCGCTTGAACATAAGGTACTCGGCCCAAACAGTCTCAGTTGCCACAGACGTC
>LUCH01003742.1:30364-40898 GCA_013368495.1 Paragonimus heterotremus | reverse complement strand
GTGACAAGAACCATTTTGTGCGGTGGTGCACTCCGATGTTTCTTCCTGTATTTGTCCTGCGGCTACTTCGATGTAAAATATGTGCTGTGATCCCACTACTGAATAACAGTCGTGTGAGTATTATATTACGATCACTCATCCTCACTACACTCTTCCCCCCTACAAATATTTTTAAGGCTGCCTCAAAAGCCTCTCGGGTTCTCTTCGTTCTCACGACGATCTGCTTACTGGCATTAGGGACGTCGACGCCCCTGCTGTACATTCTTTTCTGTTCGAGATGTCATACCAGCTACCAAACTGGCTTCCGGGTATTTGATGTCGATTCTTCTCATTCCTAATCAGATACATTGGGCCAAAGGCGATCCACTACCAAATAAGATCCTCTCCACTTTGCCAGGAACTTCCTAGATATGGGTCCTGTTGTTACCGGGCTCCGCCGGTCTTTGTATTTAATCTTAGAACCAATTTCAAATACGATAATTCGACCCGGAAACCTTGTCGTTGACCGCCCTTTGGAAATTTCTTGTGCGTTCACCACGTTTCGGTTGGCCACTCCCCGAGATCCTGCTAGTTCACGTATGCCCATCCGTCATTCTCTCCATGAACCATTATCTTGATCGACTGACATGTGTGACAGTCGCCCGTAGAATAGCTCGAACGGTGATCACTTCGTTGTCTCTTGCGGCGATCAGCTACAGGCCAACAGAATCAATGATAGTGTTTCCTCACAGGTCCCCCTTTTTACCGCCAACCAATCCTTGATTGTGCAGTTGATTCGTTCCGCCAATCCGTTTGATTTAGGATGGTATGGCGTTGTGCGAATATTCCTGATTCCCAAACGCTCCAAACAGTTCCGAAATTCTTCACTTTCGAGGCAAGGACCTTCGTAATTCAACATGCTCCGCGGTATTCCATGGTCTGCAAACATGTGTTCGACTGCCGCCCTGCACATAGTGCTTGCGCGCTGATTGGGTATAGCGGTCGCTTCGATTTATCTTGTGAAGCATTCCGTAGTGAAAGTGATGTATCGGCTTCCGGATTTGGTTACTGTAAAGGGATTCACCACGTCTATCGACGATAATTCTCCAATCTCACTGACCAGAATTGGTTGTGTGGGATATTTACTGGAGTAGTTGGAGCTCTTCAGCAGCTGACATTGCTGGCACACCAGCACATAGTTGTCAACGTCCTTCTTCATTCCCGGTCAGTATGCCGTTGGCTTCGGCATCCCATAAGTTATATTACATCCCTTATGAGCCAACTGACGATATTCCTTCATAATTACCTCCCCCAACCCGGTCGGTATAACGGGCACGCTTATTCCATCCCGCAGTCGGCGCATTAAAGTTCCCGCACTACTCAACCGCAAGTCTGACCAGCACATTCTGAGGGCCTCCACTTCCAGACTCCTCTCGTTGTCAAATGGCTGTTCTCCCGATAGGGGTTGATCAATCACCATTCGAATTGTCGTGTCCGTCCTCTACGTTGCACGTAACTTCCAATGGTCTTTCTCCAGTTCAATTCTGCTGATACCAATCACCTCCCTGATAACCTCATGTATGTGCTGCTTTCGAGAAGGCAGATGGGGAATATAGTTCTGTCTTCCAGCCACATGGTGAATTGTTAAGTCGAACTCCTGCAATCGTAACGCCCAACCAGCCAGATTTCCTCGAGGATCCTTCGCCGATTAAATTTACTCCATCAGTTTGTGATCAGTCTCTGCATGGAAACGTCGGCGTAGCAAGTATGGTCTCCATTTATCCAATGCCTAAACAATCGCCATACACTCCTCCGTCGTTGAGTAATTTCGTTCAGCAGGAGTTAATACTCGACTGGTATAATCCACAACACCGCCTTCCTGCTTCAGCACAGCTCCGACACCCACATCACATGCATCCGTCGCAACAACGAAGCTCTGTCCAGTCGCCGGCAACTTTAGGGCCAACTGTTCCTCCTTCATCGATTGTTGCATCACGACGATCGCTTGGTTGGCCTTATGTGTTCAGTGAAATTTGCAGTCCTTCCTCAGAATTTCGCACAATGGGCTGGCCAGTTAATTGAAGTTCTTGATGAAACGACTGTAAAACCCGACACCAACAAGAAACTGACGCAACTTCCTCTTCGATGTTGGCATCGGCATGGCCTCGATCGTAAGTAGTTTCTCGGGAATTGGTTGGACCTCGCCCTGACCGACCTTGTGACCGGATTGTATTAACGTTTGTTTTGCCAGTTAACACGTTGAACTGTTGATTCGTAGGCCGGCCTGTTCAATCTTCTGCAACACAACTGAAATGTGCCTTATGTGCTCCGCCTCATTCGCACTGTGAATGACTATACCGTCTTCATGGACAGCAGTATGGTTCAGTTCTTCCAGCACCTTCAACAACAGTCGCCTGAAAGTGAAATGGGCGCCTGACAGGCCGAACAGCATACGTTTGAGGCTGCGTTACATTTCTCCCACTGTGAACGCCGTTTTATCTCTGTCCGATTGTTTAATTGGAACCTGCCAATATCCAGATCGCAGGTCTAGCACTGTAAATATCTTGGCGTTCTGTAGCTTGTCAAAGAGTTCTGTCACGGCCGGGACTGCTACCACCTCATTGACTGTAATCTTGTTGAGTCTTCTGAAGTCAACACAACCTCGGAATTTACCATTCCGCTCCCCACCAAGAAAACAAAATAACTGAACGAGCTAACAGCCACCTCAATGGTTTTCCCTTTGAGAATGTATTTCCCTTGTCGCTCAACTTCAGGCTGCAAGTGAACCGGGGTTCTTCTGAGGCCAGATGGGCGAAACCGCCCTGGTTCAATGGAGATTTCATGTTCAATCCGGTCACAATTGCCATATGAGTCTTGATTCATGATGAAAAACTTTCGGAATTCGTGTATCACTCTATTCAGCAACCGACTGTCAAGGCTGGTATTGCTCTGGGTGTGTTCGTTCTAGTTTGCCCAACTTGAAGTTTGCGTTTTCTCGATAACGGAAGCACTCCGTATTTCTTTACGAGTGTGCCATGCTTCAAATCTATTATTTCTTCAGCAAGGCCAAGAACATCCACTCCCAATATGGTCTGGCATCCGTCGGGGAGAAGTGACGAACGGTTGCCTGACTATGTGACCAGCAATTTCGAGATCGCGCTGGGTCACGTCCATAAATCTGAGTGTCGACCCACAAACTGTTCGAACGACCGTTGCACACGGCTGAACAAGTTCTTCCAGTCTCGGTCCAGTAAATGAAATCGCAGCTCCAGTGTCAATCAAACAGCACTCCGAGCTACCATTGATTTCTATTCTAGCTTGATCCGCCGTCTTCACAACCGCACCTATTATCGGATCGTCCTTCCCAGACGAAAAACAATCAGCAAAACTTTTATTTTCTTCAGACGGTTTCTCGCCGCGTGAGCAAAACCTTCGCTAGTGTCCACGTCTTCCGTATCTGTATCAAACGTCGCTACGGTTCTCCTTCCTCCTCATCTTCAAAGCGGCCACTTCTCGTGTCAACCTTTCCACTGTAGTCCACAGGCCATTCACTCCACTTGGTTCACTTGTCCTCAACCCGCTGACTGTAGAGGAGGTTTCTACCAGTGACTGTCTAGTAGCGTCAACCGGCTGTTCCAACATCACTAAATGTGCGACGAGATCTACCCTGGGCAGGTCCAGCACCGTTGGTGGCATTCCGCCCAAAAACTTGTTCGTCACCATGCGCTGCTTTGAGTCATGGCTTAAGTGTGGCAGGGCGCTTGACAACGCTGCCCGTAACGACACGGCATAAGCAAGAGCGTAACCTCCTGGTCCAAGCCGGACGCCTCTGGACTACCGCATTGCCTCCTGGCAGTCGGCTGAGTTGCCGAACCCAACGATCAGCGCCTCCTTCGCGGCAGCCCACTCCAGCTCCGCGGGGCACCTTCTCATCGCTCCCAGCACCGCCTTCGCCATGCCATTGATCAGCTTCTGCAAGGCTGCCAGCCCCAACCGATCGATCTTGACTTTGACCGCCTCCACCACGTCCTCAAATTACTCATGCTGGAACGGCTGTGGTGATGAGATCTCCCTTCTATCCTAGTCACGACACTAATTGCTGTGAGCCAAGATCGCGGGTGGTACGAGGGTTATTGCTTCAGGATGGCAACACATGGGTTAAGCGCTTGAACATAAGGTACTCGGCCCAAACAGTCTCAGTTGCCACAGACGTCAATGCTCAGTTCCTCTAGGTGACAAGAACCATTTTGTGCGGTGGTGCACTCCGATGTTTCTTCCTGTATTTGTCCTGCGGTTACTTCGACGTCAAAAAATGTGCTGTGATCTCACTACTGAATAACAGTCGTGTGAGTATTGTATTACGATCGCACATCCTCATTACACTTGGTCCAGTTCAAGTGCAAATCGAAATAGCCTGTGGATTTGTGTGTATGACCTCGAGGCTATCCTGCACCGGTCCCGAGGTACTTTCGCTTGACCGAGCGAACAAACAAATCTAGGAATAACTTGACCCAAGAAAAAGACAGAACAACCAAATTAGTCACTTCCTCATCTTCCACGACTTACACTCTAGAGTATCCTTTAAACCAGCCGACCCAATCATAGGTTCATACAACCATCTAGTCTCGCCCCTCGTACTAGCCAGTAAATCAGCTTCAGCGGAGGCGGAAACGTGACAGGCCCATTGTGACCGTGTCTCAACAAACTGATGTATCCACGTCGCCCATTACCAGGACCCGAGAAAATTTCAAGCCGTTAGGAGAACGTCTCAATCATATAACTGTCCCCCGGTTCATACCAGAAGACACAAACACGCCTAGGCCTAATCACTGTTTCGAGTCCGCTGGACATAGTATCATTATCTATAATGCTGCAGAAAACGAAGGCACGTTGCTCAGGCAGAAGGAAGTGAATGATCGGTTGCAGTGGTGATTGTACGATCTTCCACGAAGACGTTGAGCAACGCGTAGCAATAAACCAACGATCCCAAATGGTCAAAACGAGATTGGTTCACAAAGCCACGGTACTATTGAACAAATGATCAAAGTTAATAAATAGACAACCTCAACAGTTTCTATCGAGTGGTCGTTTTCAGGAGATGATTAAATTTTTTTTCCAAATAGGCTAAAGATGAACTATTAGCACATAATATGACATTCATGACCAACAGAATTCTTTCAACCGGTCAACAGGTTCAAAAACGACAGGGACGAGCCGAACTTCAAAATGTGATGCACGCACCACTCAAGCAAAGTACAAAAAATCTACAAGTGCCTATTCGGACAACTGTCAATTGACGCGATAAAACAAAACATCCGGATCGAGGCCAATCAACGGCCAGAAACAGGTGCGGTAGAATATACAGGGATAAACGTATTGGGGGAATTGGGTTGGGTCGGATTTTCACACGACTGTGGCCTCCAAATTCGATACAGTGACCTCCATACACTCTACTTAAGCTAGACGTGGGAGAGAAACTCACACTATTCAGGTCCCCCAAGTCTCCAGTCAATCCATATCACCGCCGGCCAGATAAACCTCTAACAGATTCTATTAACAGCATCTTTCCTGCCCAGGCCCAGTGATGAATGCCTAGGCGGGAGACCTGACTTTCCTCGGATGGTCAGGGACACTCTATCAATGACACATCGCAACCTCCATAGTTCCCAGCATTATCAAACCTTGCGGTTGTACATGGCGTAGCTGAGCCGAAGGTTGTGGATGCGTTGCACGCACACAAGCAGGACATTCACCAGTAGAAATTTATTTGAACCAAACCAAACATGGACGTAGGCGAATGCGCAGCATGGCCTATTCAGCGCCTCCTGTACATGAGATTCATCTCAGCCCCCGGACTATTACTAATCACCTTCCTCACAAGAGAACCGTTGTCCAGTGTGCTTCAGAAGTGGCACACGTTGAAGAACAACTTACCATCGGAACCCCGACCTCACAAATATAGACCAAGATCCGAACGTGGAAAGCCTGTTACTAATGTATCTCCCAGGACAGCGGGTGTCGTTAAGGTGGCCAAGATGCCAGGGTTTCGTGAATGCTAGTCGTAGGCCATGAGTTCTTGAGCTGTATTATTTGGGAAAGGTATTTTACCGGAAAAAAATCGTTTTATCGGCTTTGTGTCTGATGCAGGAATTAAAACCCCCACAATATGCGTCATGGATTCATATCTTTTCGCTCTAACTGGCCGTTAAATGAAAGCGACTTTATCGTAATTGCTTTTAGAGAATCGGTATGACTGCTGTTTTGTAGTCCATTGCGTATGGCAGCGTTAACGCAAGGATGCTGGGGTTATTTTTAATTTATTTGTTCATGCTTGTCAGTTGTTTGTTTTTATACTTACGGTGGTTTATTTTTTTTCTAGGAGATGGATTATATTGTGACTTTCAAAGTTGTTTGATGATCGCGAATTTTGCACCATCTCACACTTTCAGGAGTGTCTTCAGAGGTACGTGGACAAGGCGGGAGTTATTTTCGTTCGTGGGACAAGCCGCATGTCGGAAACTGCTTTAACGTGCGACACGGTTAGGTGACATGGATTCCTGAAAGCCGTACAGGTTTATTATCGTACGAGGCACAAAGGGCGTAGGAGTCCATGCAGGAGTGTGCGACATGTCTAGCGGGTTTAATCTTGTTAATCTTATGGAATCAGTTCTCGCGACACATGTTGCAGATCACGGTTTCTTGTGGTCAGACGAGATGCTTGTCTGGTTGTGAGCTTTTTCGAGTTGGAGCACAATCACCCTCTCAATCATCTGCTTTATGATTCCCATCCTACGAATCGTGGACTCACCGTCGGTGAATTGAACGAATGCAGGAGTCTGTTCCAGTACAGTACACGAACTGCTGACAGTGAGTATTATGTAGCGGATGTTTACTGGAAGTTTATCACAACTGCTGATGTTGGAAACACCCGCCGAACGTTAAAGCCGGTAAAATCAAGTGAGTTTGATACGCAAGATTTGTCACGGAACGTTAGAGAAAGTTGATGAGGTGCTGTCAGTGATTAGTGCGATAGGCGCGTTGCGCACTGTGCGGGATAACGGCAACAGATATAGGCAAATCTGCTTCGCCCGGCGAATGGAGATTGAACTATTCCGACTTTTCCCACGTGCGGTGAATATGGATGCCACCCACTGGACAAACGGGCAAAAGTATGTCATTGTATACTTCCTCATGCTTTCGAAATTGAAAGTCATATCAGTTCTTAGTGATGGACAGTATGAGACACGACCGACCCGTTATGCACGGGTACGTTGGTAGTGAAAAGTAAGCTTCACTGCGTGGACGTTCCGAAGTTTTTCGTGAAATGATGGGCGATCACAGCGCGGTGAAGACATTTGTTATGGATAAGATGGCTGCTCAAACGAGGGCATCCCACTTGGTGTTCGGCTGCGATATCCTAATGTGTTACTTTCATGTACGTGATGCTGTACGTAGAAAATATAAGTGGGTGAAATCCGTCCGTCATATTTGTTAAAAGTTAAACTCTTTCCGCAGTCGTTTCCTCTTTCACCGAATGGCTACGGCAGACAAGGAGGAAGAGTAGGTTGGACTGTTAAATTTTTTGTCATAGTTTCAAACGTGATTTATGTATCATCTGCCGAATGTATAGTAAGTTTCTGAATAATTTTTGGTGTAATTGGCTACACATCAAGTCGAAGTGGGCCATCCATGAGCAAGCCGATATTGCCCACTATAGCATTCGAACGAATAATAGGCTGGAGAACGCAGACGGACGGTTGAAGAGGAGGGCGCACCAAAGAGACTTCCTAGCCGTTGCCATTCATGAAATATGGATCCACAGTGAGTAGCTGCTGCGAGAGTACGAAATACAAGCCAACTATGGATGCGACCGTCGTGAGGCTGTGGATGTTGACTGGTACGTGAAGAACATTCTTCGCAGAATGACCACGTTCGCAAGTCACCTTGTCCAAATACACCTGAAGGGAGGGACTCCATGACTCCCTTTCAAGACAATATCTGAGTGCAAGGTAAACGGTTCTCTAATAATCACCTTGAACATGGCAGCTTCATGTGCAACAAGATGGTGACACCTTCGTCGTGGATAGCGTAGAGGGCACATGTGAGGGTACTTTTTTACCGTACAATGTGGCTGTCATGCATAAACATTCTGTCGGTGTCTCGAAAACATTTACACCTTCACGGTGAGGTCTTTTCATTTCTTTTTACAGAGGTCACGTCACCCTTCGTGAGCGGCGGCTGGCGGATTACAACTTACCAATTCGACGGTTGGTGGGCGCCCAGCTTCGGCCATTTGTTGTAGCCAGTTTCAACCGTCACTATGGTGCCTTTCACCATGTACCTGAAAAATTGTACGACTGCGACAACCGCACAGCGGTGACTTGCTTTAACGGCATCATTGCTTTTGCCAGTAAGGCAGTGAAACGTGTAAAGATTAACTTACTTTTATACGACTTTTCCATGGGCTGAGCTGCAAGCAATATGTAACAGAGGTGCGTGAAGAAGCCCAAATCAGGGTTGCCCTGTGGACAGTGTAGTGACCCCACACAGATGGACAGCTATTGGTGTGAGGCCGATCAGTTGATTTTTCACTCCAAATGTATCCAAATAACAGACATGAACGAGTGTTCATCCTGTGGCAAGCAGTTTCAACCTCAATCGTCTGATGAGTGCACGTTTTGAATCCCTATTTTTGTCAGTCTTTTCCATTTCAGTCGTAGTTCACACTTCCTTAGTGATTGTAGGAAGCATGTCGCGCACATCATCTACAACGGACGTCGACTTGGACTAGTCCGCTGACAGAATACCGCTTGCACACCGGCCGAAGAAAGCACGAATCAACATCACCTGGAACGATTATCCTGTTGATGTAATTAAAAAAAGTAAGTTCCTTCATAAATGCGTGCACAGGTTTCTTGCAGATATAACATATGAACGACATGATGATGAAAACTTCATCTGATACACGATTCTAACCATCCGAGAGGACACCGGTAACACATGAAAACCGGAGGCTACATTCTGCGCTGAAAAAATCGGAGGTAGTATTTACATTTATCCACAATTATCAAACACATAATTTAAGATCCTATCCTCACGTTTTCGTTCCCAGTGACTCCACTCGTCCACCTATGGGTGTAACGTAAATCGTAAGGTAGGACAAATGAATGGAGCAGTTATATGCCCGAGCATGGAGTGCCGTTTGGCATAGGTGAAGTCAGCCGGACAAATCAGCTATTAGGATAAATGCGTGCAGCATAATTAGGCGTTGATCACTGCTTAAGCCAACCGGACGGAGCAGCTACTCGTGTGAACGCATACTACGTACTTGAGTGCAGATCATAGTTTAAGTCAACTGCACGGAGCAGATACCAATGTCAGTGCGAGGCATATGAATGGGAGTTACAAACACGCGCAATAATATCGAGGTAAGCTATATAATGAAGAACATTTTTGTATAAGGCAGGGTGAACAGCAGTTTGCCAATCGCGTCTCCAAGATTTCGTTTCCGCGAATAATCTGTTGAAAACCCGACTGGAAGTGCAGTTCGTTGACATTATTTCGTCTGTTCCCTGGGCAGACCATCATGAGCGCCATGAATGCTATGTTATTCTTGGACGATCAGTGTAGCAAAATTGCAAATGCTTCCTCTGGCGTTAAACGGGTGTTTTCAAATATGGAATGGTTTCGAAGGGACTAATGCTACTTACACGGTTAACATTTTCGCCGATAGTCGTCTGCACACCTGGTAACCTAAATCGATTTAAAAAACGACGAGGGAATCCATAACATCACAATCAGATGTTAAGCACGCTGCAGTTACTACGACAGTCCCATCATCGCACACACCAGTCTGTTTGCTCCCATTAAGATCCCGCTGTGCCATCCTGTCGGGGAAGTACTCAATTTCCCGAAGATACCGTTTTATTTGCCATTGCATTGGCCTAACTCACCACTGACTGTAGTGACCTCCATAGTCGGCACGGTCATGTGCCACTTCACCAATCACGTGCGTTCTCAAACTTTCTGCCAATGTATAGCGCCCCGCCCACACACACTTCTGTCCACCACTACTGTCCCTGTTTTCTTATTGGTCACAAACCCTTTAAATGTGGTTCAGTTTGTGACCGTCTTGTCTTCGGATTGAGTGACATAAAGTAGCTCTGTCCGGGGGCCAGTCTCTTCTCTGTGTTTGTTCGTTAGCCTCAAGTGGTTGGGTTGGCCTGGAAGATTCGTATTAATCTTGCGTATCTCGTAGTCCGTCGTTCAGAACCGTTGAACATCGTTCCGTTATCTACCGTTCTACTAACCGTTATCCCGTTGTCTGTTTTATGCGCTTGTGGGCCGCATACTAAGTTACAACACATCCCAAGAACTCCACAGCTGTCAGACCACGGGCAATCACTGTGGCCTGATGTTAATCATATTTTAGCGCCGGGCGAGTACACCAATCCGGGAACGTAAACTGTTTAGCGTGTTTGTATTTCATGTATAAAATACGGAATTGCGGCCACGTCGCTAAGGTTGTCTGCGATGACGGGGCTGTCGTAGTAGC
>LUCH01003741.1:0-43402 GCA_013368495.1 Paragonimus heterotremus | reverse complement strand
ATATTGAAATCTCCACCATTTATTTTGTACTGTGTGGGCAATGTTGATACATAATTCAATCCATTAGTAAGGTTGGCCATGTCGTCATGAGTGACGTTCGGTGGTTTGTAAGCGCGTCCTAAGAGTAGTTCACAGAATTCAGTTGACACTAGCAGCCACAATGAGTCGTCAATCCTATCAAGACACGACACATCAAGTATAGTTGCAGAATACTGCTCCCTTAAGTAAATTAAACATTCACCGCTACGTCCTTTGCCGCGAGTTCTACGGAACAGATGATAACCTGAAACATATAGTTGTGTTTTTGAAGTCTCAGATGTACACCAAGCTTTAGTGGCCAGAATAATTTAAGGAGTATATGAGAAGTTGGAAGATCAGAAAAGACGCATCTTATTGACTAGTGAGCGTGCATTCAAAAGCAATAAACTTGGTGCATTTTTCCTATTCGACATCATTTGTGGACCTTTAAAAATGTCCAAAATTGAAGGGCCACTGTGATTCAGAGACTTCGGTGACGTTGCTTGGTCTGGCGCGGTTATAGCGAACGCATCGATGACCAATTGAATGTCGCCTGCGTCTGAGTCCATGTCAGAAAGTTTTGGAAAAGTGTCAGTAAGGTGTGGTAGGGCAGTGGGGATATGGGAGGTGGACTTGACAGGTGAGGTCTGAACGGTGTGTGACACACCAAAAAAGGATACTGTTGAAACGGATTCATCATACCCACATGCACGTCGTTAGCGAAGGGATCACGGGTTGCACTTTGGTGAGCATCCATAGCACGAGAGTTGTTCGTAGTAAAAGGGGCGATAAGCATGGGATAAGCAACTCTGGTGAATATAGTGGGGTTCTGGTTAAGTCTTGCTTAAAAAGATGTGTCACGTAAGAGATTGCAATTGTTGAGAAGGGACCGAAGATTAAGGGGTTGGTAATAGATATTTCCTTCCTTCGCTGGGTGTTCGTTTGGGTTTACATGCTTATTTTTTCCCTTGTAATGCGGAGGAGGTAAACACGAGCGACTCGTAGGGTAGTCAATCGAGGAGGGTTTATTAAAGCCAGTGTTCCATTGGTGGCCGGTTGCTGGGTTCCTTTGGGATAAGTTTAAAGGAGGAATGCCGAGGTGTGTCTGACTGGTAGTTGATCTGGGCCTTACTTTGTCTGATCCAGCTATCGCGTAGACAGGCTGACATCCAGAGATCCCATTTGATTCAGTGGGGGCACATTTATTTAAATGTTGCTGTTTGCAAGGTTTTTTTACATTCCCTCTCAAGTGGTATTCTGTCCTGCATAATTCTTATCAGTTTAAGAGAGGTTTTAGACTTGTTAAGGTCCTGACATTGGACGAACTGTCTCGCAATTGTTTCGCTCTGGAATTTGAACAAAAGCGGACAGCAGATCTTTTGAGTCTTCTTACGAAGACGAATGTAGGTATATGATGTCGGGTCTATATTAGCAATTCTCGTGAGTAGCTTTTTAATGCTATCCATATGAAGCTTATCTGACACATTGAATACGATGGCATTATATGAGCAACGCATCCGTTTCGTGATTTCTGTTGTCAACGTGTTGAGAAACATGCTTGCACTCTCTATGTTGTCCACTTTGGGACTTTCCGGTACTTTGCAGGTGTCACCCAGCAAACGAAACTGAGTTGGCCCGGAGTCGGACCGTGTCTGGCCACCAGTCGGACTGGAGTTGGCCTGCACCAAATACTGCAATCGGTGAGACTCCGGTTTGGCTAGACAGGCAGTCGGCCGGCGAAAATATATGCCAGCGCTCCGTTCACTGAATTTTACGATGCCTATTAGCACGACCGTTCCCTTAGTTTTCCTTGAGCGCTTAATATACCCAACCACGTTGAGGGCTACCGTCTGCTTTCAACATCCAAGTAACGAAATTCGTAATTCTAACGATCACTGAAAAAACATTGCGCTCAACGAAATTCTTTGAAAAACTGGAGGCAATTAACATAAGGTCCAACTTATGAAAATAAACATCCCGTTCTTCGCCAATATCTGTGAGAGCTTAATATTCATTTCATGCCCTGATACCTGTAAAATAAACCAGTTTTTAGCACGCATTGGAAGTGAAATGACTCAACTAATAAGCAAGATGCAACAATGCCGTATTTGGACAATCTGATAGAGAACTTACGGTTGTTTCAGAAAACGAAGGATTCATTCATAAATGTATCGAGAACGATGTCGGAAATTCCACTGAATCTTTCTTCTTCACTCGTCTAGGTCTACTTTGTGCTGCTCAATCCCAATTTTGGTGACAATTTCGTATGAGGATATTTCGAAATGAAACCAAACGTTATCAATTCGACAGTTTATTTCATGATTCTGATAGCAGTACGACCTCCATTCCGGTCTTTCGCACCCTGGGGCCACCGTTTGATGAAATTTTTTATGTTCCCTTCCAACTCCGAGATAATTGTGCTCAGCAAGTCGAACATCTACAGGAGTGGTAGGCAATGTGATGATACTTACAAGCAGTGGCTTCACACAATGGGGTACCCATCAAACGAGCCTGGTTTATAATACCAAGCCAATTAAATTCACCTCTGAACTGTTTACCGAGAACAAAAGCGCCGACTTTGAGCAAGCATTCGACTACTGTCCTCCCACGATGAAGTTTCGATAACATCCTGGTTTGAAAATATGGTGTAATAATGAATATCTTATCTAACCATCTGTTCTAATTAGTCCAGTGACTGCAGATCTTCTTAAAACTTCTACAGCGCCTCACGATCGGTCAGGGGGAATATCTTCCGGATAGTATTCCCCATCAAATTTTCCTTGGATGAATCTACTGTGGACGAATGTGAGGAGATGCACGACAAATGTGATCAAATGTTATTTAGTGTTGCCTCTATGCGCATCATGCGCCCATCCATTAGTGTAAATGCATCCTTTATATGCATCATCTGGTTATCGGGACGAAACATTGATCGTTTTACATGTTGATGAAGTTCCTCGTTGGAGGACCCACTGGATGAGTACGATGTGGACGGAAAAAGGAGGGAAGGGATGTTTCTGAAAAAATTAGCATTATATCAAACGATATCGTGCTAACTCTTTCCCGGATCAATCCACATCAGCAGGTAATATGGTGTTGAAATAACGTAAAGTGGGACAGAAATGCGGCCTACCTGTTAACTATGTTCGGTTGTTTTATTGAAGAATACGTGAACAAGGTGCCCACATGTTTCCTTGGAGAAGGTGAACCATGTGAAAGATCGCTGTCGGAGGACGAGAGCAGGAGTTTGCGTCTGAAAGTTAGTAGGACTGAAAAGGACTTACTTGTTCCTCCTTTCGTATGCTGGCAACGGAGCGTCGGCAGCATATGTAGAGGTGAATTTCGACTCACGCTGTGATCTGCTCTCAAATTTTCGAGCTTCCTGATAGTTACCTTCGAAAGCGATGAAACGCTGTAATGGGGCACACCGGTTTTCTCCAAACCACGGAATTGATGAAAATTAAATTCACCAACAGGTAGCAGTGTGTGGGATATTAGAAACTTCAAAGCCTTCGACTGCTTCACCGTCGGCCAAGCATCCATTGCTTCCCCAAACAGCTACGCCCGGCTGATGACAGCAACCTCGTCTGTCTCCAAAAACACAACATCGTGGTACATCTGTAATTTAAATGCCCGATTATACATTTGTTCACGTGGGAGTTTCCAAAACCAGCGGTGTGTAATAGGTTATCAATGAATACGAATCACATGGAACATAAACTTTACTGTAACGTGTGCAAGAGGGGAATTATGACGAACTCGTCATCAACAGGGATAAAGACGCAATTGCAAGTAATAGAGGACAGGAACTTCAGCATGATAATGGTGGATATGGCCGAAACCCAAAAAATACACAACTCGGATGAGGGGAAGGCACGGGAGAACAATTCACGAAGACGTACGAAGGGTTTACAGAATAACACATTATTCCGTTTTCATGATTGCAGTAGGATTTTTTGTCTACCAAAACATAATTGCCTGGGGATATGCAGGAAATATAGCTACTGGGTGACACAAAAAACATGTCATGCTTCAGCTTAACCCGATTACGTAGATTTGTCTTCCATTGATGCATGGGTACACTCTACGTTAGTGAGCATGGAGCATTCACATATTCAATTGTTCACTTGTTTATCCGGCTCCTTCGTTCCATTAACCATGGTGGGTAGGCGAAAACATGCTACTGCTGACCCTTCCCCCATTACTCTGTTAATTTTAACCTCCAGACCCTTTTCAACCTCTATTTCTGGTGACTACTCTGCTGGTCCCACAAGAGCTAAAGCTAACCATGATAACAATGTGTCGGCAAGTCCCATCTCTTACCATTCAGCCACAGGCCTTCCTCGTCCCTTGCTTAGACCTAAAATATGAATTAATATAAGTGCTTTCAACACGCACTCTAAAACAGATAGGTGAACATGCCACCCTCGCACGAACGTTAGATTCGTTAAGTATCGATGTATGCTACATTTCAGAAACTAAAATCCAGGACAGTGGTCAACGTATGGAACTAACAGCATCTGTACTGTCCACCCAATACTGGTTATACAGTTCGAGTGACTCCACGGTTGCCGCTGCCGATCAAGCTGGAGTTGGTATACTCTCAGCAGGACGGCCGTAGCCACAGTGGTAGATTAGATTATCACTAACAGTAGTCTGCGCCGTCCGCGTGGCAGATTCTGTTAAGGCCAAATCTAGAAGCAAGACTTTCAGAAATATTCTCATTGTGTCTGATTAAGCCCCAACTGAATGTAGTAACGCTGGTGTCAAGGACGCCTTTCATTCGGACCTGGCCACTAAGTAGTGCGCATTGAGCAAACTGGAGCAAAATTGGTCAAACTTAAGTTAGCTCATTAAGACGTAAACAGCATGCATCATAAGCACTTGCCAAAATACCCTATACACAATTATTAACATATATGAAAACTAATGGCATATTTAGTTTAGAAACATTTGTGTAGAGAGGTATTATGTTCATGCATGAGAGAACACGCCCTAAGAAGAACCGACGCACAACCCGCCACTCACCTTGATGATGAAAGCCCCAGGGCTTGTCAACAACCGGTGCACGTATCGATCAGAAGCAGTCCGCGTCGAAAGCTTTATCAGCTCGCAAACGAATGCGTCATCCGACTGAGCCCACAACTACGTCATACGACCTAACAGATCCCTCCAGGCGACAAAATCACGCGTGTCGATCGGTTACCTCCACCCTGCATCACCGAGCCATACACGTTTAAATTGGAGAAACTTGACTGGACAGCTCCCTGACATCAGACATCAGTCGTGCGTAGGCTGCAGTATTCAGTAAATCACAAACCATCGGCGTGCCAACCCTATTTAGCCGCTTCATCACGCGCAATTTCCTGCCGATTGTGTTCATAGGGGATGTATTCATGATTACCGCAATTTTGTGCACGTTTGTTTCAATCTGTGCCTCCTTTAAACACGCACTAACATTTTCACTTGTTTCGTACGTGGTGAATTCGGCTGTGTTGCATTTCTTGCGGTTTTTGGTCACTCACAGTTTTGTGTAATGCTTAGTAAAGGCGTTAACTTTATTTCATTATATGAATTTCCTTATTCCGGCCTTATTAACGGTGGTTTAACTATATATATTACACTTAATTCATATGGATTATTTTTATTAGCGTTCACTGTAGAAATGAGTGGAGTTTCAAAATAAAAAGCTCAAAAATTGTGCGGCGATCCAAACCGTTGCACATCACCTCGCAGTTGAGTTAGACAGTGCATATAATAAACTATTTGGTCGCCCCCATACATGTAAGCAAACTGGCCAACAAATATAACAAGCAAAAATCGGGCATGGTCAGTTAAGGATTGGCATGTTGGGATGGGATAGAATATGAACGAAAAGAAACAGACTTAGAAAATTCTCATACATGGGGTGTGGGAGGATTGAACGCATGGTAACTGGTCCCAAATATAATTTTTGTTTTAAAACACGACTCTAATTTGCTTTGAAACGTTCGCAATTGGCAAACATAACACATTTGCGGGGGAAGTCTATGGGTAGGTGTGAAACTGATGCCTCGAGTTTGTGATTAACAGCCCGCTGCAAGCTGCTAAACAAACGCAAGCCTTGGCTTTTTTCTGAGAATCACCATATGTGGGCTAGCCGTTTCATGATACCACGGAAAACAAGGTGCATCGGGTCAAATGGAAAATTGGCGACCATACCCAACGGCAGTTGATGTAACACCGCGTTTCTGTATTGATGTTGCAAAAGACGTTTTCCTAAATACGAGGAACCAGTGCGAATTCCGGAGGAAGTTATAGGAAACGTCATTCGCCTTGAACTGAAATAAACACCTTTCTGTATACATCCATCACAACCGCAGTAACCATTGTGACTCTTCGTTTGTTTGACGTAGCTGAGAGCTGGGGGTCGCAGATAACACAGTGAATGTCCCCATGAAGGGTTAAGTGAAGATCATCCAGCGCCACGCCAGCACTGCGTAGTTCAAGCATTTCGCATACAAACGGATGCAAGAAATCATTAACGGGATCAGGACGCCCACGTCCACAATACGTGCCGATTACAAATGGGGTACTTGCGAAATGATGTACAATGCGGCCGAGTATGGGACATAACTCCTTACCAGGGTGATCAAACAAGGGTACTCCTTCTATGTTTGCTTGCATTGTGACGGTCATCGCTGGTAAAACGTTGACGTTTGTGAAGGCTGGGTAGACACATCGGCATCTCAATGTGTACATAATATCCAACGGTAAGCATTGTTTTATGGACACTATGAGGAGTTCTGCACAATGTGCGCTGATCCAGCGGCAACGCAGGAACAAAGGGTTTTAGTAAAGCCAAGAGTAGATCCACGTCGGTAGATGTGACCGATTTGGAGTAGATTGCGAACAACCGTATGGCACATGAAATACCGGATTTGGCGGGTGATTGACTGACTACGGCAAAAGTAATCGTTCAGTGGAAGGACCTACCACTAGAGGGGGGATTTTCAACAGCACCTGATCCAGTAACATGTGTCGGGCTGGAAGCAGCAGCTGCAACGCCTTTACCACTTGTTGTAGACTCGTGCGATACTTCTGCATTGCAACACGGAAAGTTGGGCAATATCTAAGCTGTAGGCCGCACAGAAGTTGTGGGTTGTACTAGGTACTTCTTAACCCAACATGATGCATACTTCTCGTCCAGCATGCGTAACCTATCTCTTTCACGTCGTACGCGCCTGTTATTAGTCCATCTGCCATACCATGGTTTCATGTTACTCATTTTTACAGTGAGCGCTAATAAAAACACTCCATATTAATTAGGTGTAATATATGTAGTTAAATCACCGTTAAAAGGCCGGAATAAAGAAATTCATATAATGACATAAATCTAACGCCTTTACTAAGCTTGACACGAAACTGTGAGTGACCAAAAACCGCAAGCAATGCAACATAGCCGAACTCACCACGTACGAAACAAGTGAAAGTGTTAATGCGTGCTTAATGGAGGCACAGATTGAAACAAACATATAAATACATATAAATAAATACATATAAATATGTGCCCCTTTCTATCCTAACAGACCACCTAATAATCTTTCGGTGTTGCTAAACGTCTTTTCCATTCTACATAACGGCCGTACATACTAAATCCACATCGGAATTCGCCTGTAGTCATATACTAGAAAAATATGTAAATCGATCCCTTTTCGCGTTTTACGATAATACTTGTTTGTTAGAGATATATATTATACTAACTAACATAAAATTATAAAATCTATATAAAAGATTTGGTTGGAAAATGTCAGATTCCATTATTCGTCATACTTCATATGAGTATTTTACGTTCTCCTGTTTATCACGTAATTCTGCTCTCCATTCTTGATTCAACGATCAATTCTAACGCGAGACAACATTCCATAACGTCTGGAAAATCAAAACCCCGTTCTGGTTGGACAATTCGCGAGGTCCGTGAAATTCCGTCAATCTTGAGGAAATAACCGAGTCCAGACCAGAAGATCGTCCATGTCTCCGGAAAAATTGGGACCCTTCTATCTTCCTTCATCGTCACAAAAGTTTCTACACATTTTTCCCGAACCGCCTACGTCGAATGATGGTGAAATTCTTCAACTGTTCATTTTCTCCATCCTCAGAAATATTTTTACTGGCTTGACCTTAAACATAAGACCAACGTTAACCTTGTGAAGCGAAAATTGATGTAACTACTCAGCATTTTTTATCAAACATTGAAAATTTTGAGACCTATCGTTTTGGAGGCAAGTGGGCCAAATGATTCTTCATGAACCAGAATTTTCTGGCATTATTATGTCCGTTTTGTGAACGTATTCCCATTATTGGTGTATTGTACAATTAACAATTATGTGTACGTTATGGGTTTCATGTTAAAATGTGTGTACTGATCACGCTCATCTGAGCGTGTTTTCTCACAGATGCGTTGAGAAATACACCATTATTATTATTATTATTATTATTATTATTAATATTAAAATGGTGGTAATCATGAATGCATCCCCTATGAACACAATCGGCAGGAAATTGCGCGTGATGAAGCGGCTAAATAGGGTTGGCACGCCGATGGTTTGTGATTTACTGAATACTGCAGCCTACGCACGACTGATGTCTGATGTCAGGGAGCTGTCCAGTCAAGTTTCTCCAATTTAAACGTGTATGGCTCGGTGATGCAGGGTGGAGGTAACCGATCGACACGCGTGATTTTGTCGCCTGGAGGGATCTGTTGGGTCGTATGACGTAGTTGTGGGCTCAGTCGGATGACGCATTCGTTTGCGAGCTGATAAAGCTTTCGACGCGGACTGCTTCTGATCGATACGTGCACCGGTTGTTGACAAGCCCTGGGGCTTTCATCATCAAGGTGAGTGGCGGGTTGTGCGTCGGTTCTTCTTAGGGCGTGTTCTCTCATGCATGAACATAATACCTCTCTACACAAATGTTTCTAAACTAAATATGCCATTAGTTTTCATATATGTTAATAATTGTGTATAGGGTATTTTGGCAAGTGCTTATGATGCATGCTGTTTACGTCTTAATGAGCTAACTTAAGTTTGACCAATTTTGCTCCAGTTTGCTCAATGCGCACTACTTAGTGCGCATTGTATGCGCTCGGTGGGGCGATAGGATCGTTTAAGAAGGTTCAGTTTTTTAAATTGTTTATGTGTGTAATTGTAAAACACCTATGCTGCTCTATTGCTCATAACAGCTACTTAAGAATGTGTGTAAGTCGAAGAACACATATTAGTGCAATACAATTTCCATCAAAATGACTCTCAATCGCTGGAAACGACGGTGCATGCCAGCTGTGGATTCCGTCGATTGGTTTTAGTGTGGTGTCCTTACAACAATACCGACGGTATGTGAGTGTTTTTCCAATTTTCATTTTCCGTTTGGATGAATTTGCTTACAACGAAGCAAGTGCTAGCAGCTCCTTAATCGCATGCGGCCCAGAAGTTGGTTGAACAGTGTCCAAAGTGATAGAGGGCTTAAATTAATGGGCCTCAGAGCATCAGATTCCCAGGAGAGCAGTTCCAGCGCTGTTGTGAATAATCAATTCTTTGGCGACCTCTATGCCAACGTAAGTCCGTTTTTGTGTTGTGTACTCCACGCGATTGCCCCTCAAAACTGATAACCGGTGGGACATGCTAATTTCGGATTGCAAACTGCCCTATCATGTTTACCGAATTATGCACCACTGATGAATGCGAATGATCTAGCCATCCAGCTGCACATTGATGGCATTAGACTTTCCAAGTCGTCGAAGTTGCAGTTATGGTCTATATCTTGTAGATTAATGAAGCCTGTTTCAACGTCCCCTTTCTTGACTGGCGTTTTTGCTGGTCGAAGCAAAACTTCGACTGTAAACAAATATCTGTCTGATTTAGTCGTTGAACTGCGTGTTCTGACATCACACGGAGTTACCGTCGGTAACATGCAGTCTAAAACGCAGTTAATTATCAGCTGCATTATTTCCGACTCGCCCGCTACAGCAGAGCACACTGGACACAGCCAGAGCACACTGGACACATCAATCGTGATCGCTAAACGCGAAGAGGTGTTTACATTGATCACAAGTTTAAATATCCCTCAACAGACTGCCTACATCGTACAGACGAATGATTTCGGTGTACCAGAGAGCATAGACAGTATCCGTTTGAGGCCTTACTGTTGGATATGATACACCATTTCCCGTACATGCAGTTTGTGTATCTCAGTGTGGTACAAAGAGTGGTCTCATTATGGCTAGAATCCCCTTACAACAAAAGCACGCGTTTGGAGATTGACGCCGTTGAACACGTTGACTTGAGCATAACCGCATTCCCCCGTCTACTTGAAGACGATTTTCTAGGGATTTGTCGGGGATGGTTGGGGTTTAAGAATTGGAAAGGCTGTGAATTTAGGCAGTTCCTCTTTCACATCGGACCATAGTTGTTAAAAGGAACAATACTTTAGGAGAATTATTCCGATTTTTTCGACTTGTCCACTGAGACTTATGCTGTTGCTCATCCAGTTTTCAGTAGATCTTCACGTGACTACGGAAATTCTTCCTCACGGAAGTCCTGTGCGATTATTTTCATTTATATTCAACGGAGAGATGACTAACAATGTCCATTCGTTCGTTCCTTTGGCGGGCGACATGAACCTCCGCGGTGAATAGGACAGGTTTTTGCCTTTCCCTTTCAGTGGTACATTTACCGTTTCAAACATATGCTACATTCAGCTTGTGATCCAGTTGCTCAGTTGTACCACAGGTGGAAAGAAGAGTTTACACTGGCGAAAGTGGTTGAAACCTATAGGCCGCTGCTTATTGAAGCCCACAACAAGGAGTCCAAGAAACGGAGATTGTGCCCCAACAGTTCATTTATTTCCACCACGTCCCAATAATGTGATTGTTGCGCACAACTTGCGCCTATGCTATTGTTGACATTGACAATGTTGACACTAATCTTACTGTTCTGTGTTGTAAGCGCTTCCAAACTGTTACTGACCTCTGGGTGCATGGCACTGTCTTCCTGGTTGTACAGGTTTCAAGTGAGCGACGTCAATGATCAATTGTATCGTTTAATTTTTTCTGATGTACCATGTAAGTTAGTTTTGCTTTCATCTTCCTCCAGTTCAATTGTTATTCCACTGTTGAACGTTCAACAAAAATTAGTGAACATGGACGAATAAAATTACATCGTGGATCCTTCTTCTGCCAGCCTGAAAAGTTTCAACATCAACTAACGAAATGCTGTTCATTTTCAGATAGGGACGGAAGGAAGTGTTACTCTGTGGTTAAAATTGAGGCGGACGACAACGAGGACGTTGCTGTCATCAGCACCGACCATTCCGTGACTACCTGGAAGTGCGTACTACAAGTATGCACGAAACCATCAGCAGCTGAAATCCGACGACCCCAAGTTGCCAGTTAGCGTACTAGTTACCACAAGTAAGTTACATTACTTGATATCGAACCTACCAACACTTCAATGCAGTTGCCTTCGACCATGCGAGGGAAATGGAAGTCAGATACACTTCCCGTACTCTACCTTCAAGTGATGATAGTATAAACATGGGTTTTCCCCAAAGACGTCGAATGTTGGTTCGCCCTTCCAGTTGACTATTATTTTAGCAGCAAGCAACCACGTTTTCTAGGCGACGACAGCGACGAAGATGTTGGCGCAAAAAAGAGAAAGTTTGCACCTACTGTTGTCAATTACTCAGTCCCGTCATGCAGCACTGGACACCGAATACCCGTCGGCAAAGTAACATAAAGTGCACACACAAAAACGCAAAACGACAAAGATGAGAAGGTAATCCTTAGGTTTCTACCACTTGCAGGAAGTGTCTTACAAGGAGCGGTTACTATGGCTGATTCCCAACGGTTGCATTTATCTTCGAACGGTGAGGAAGTTTATTTTGCACCTCATGTACACTCTTAGAGCTATGTCACTGCGCCAGTGTGCAAATGAACGTGTTACGTGCAACCGTGGAACGGTTGGCAGCCAAAATCACGTGACTGGCTAACAAACACGCACCTTCTTTGTCCCTACCTGTGACATCAATGAAACAATTACAGGACGTTGATAGAAAAATGTTGGATTCCAAGTTCCATTCAGCAATGGTGAGTGTGGAGATTGCTGACCGGCCAATGTTCTGTTTATAGGCTGATTACTTTCGGGGTATCGGTGCCCACAGTGCTGGAGCCCTACTTAGGAGTATGCTGGAGTGACTAATGACCGGGGCAGTTGCCTCACAGATGACCTATTCCGATGCACGCCAGACGTTCGCATTCGAACGAACATAATTAAAAGCCTTTTTACCAGGAAAGACCTGCCATCTAGCCTTCATTGGGTACGTACTTAGATCAAGTGCACGAGAGAACAATTGTTTGTTCCTTGCATGAACTTGGTGTATATTAACATAAACCAAGTTCGTGCGCACGAGAAAGTGGGGTCGGTAGTCAGGTATGTGCGAGGTAACATAACGGCATTATTTCTTATACAGGAGAACATAAGAATTGTGGATCTGGATCAACGAAATACTGTCGACGTGGATGCAAATTAAAGCTCCGTATTTTGTACACGTGTTACAAATATTTGTCATCGATTAATGGCAAATATATATATGGCAAATATATGTTACTTTTCTTAGTTATACAATTTGATTTTCCTTAAATGTTATATAGAAAAAGGTCGTATTGTAACGGTTGGTTAGGCTTTAGGGCTACAAGAAATGTAGGGTGGATATAACTGGGATGACGCCATGCGACAGGTTGATAACTGGGGGGAAGACTAGCAAGAACAGCTGATTTAAGCGTGCGTTTTACTGAGTTGCTATTGGTCCGTAAAACTGCCGCGTTTGGTTGGCTTGAAAAAGAGCGGGGAAAAAGCTTCCACTGTGGACACCACTCTTTTTCTCCCACGATTACACCTGATTGGCTGCTCGACAAAAAAGCGGAAATACGGGTGGAAAATAGAGTTTTGTTCATAGTGTAGCAGCCTGAAGATTTCATTGGCCTGCCCGCGGTATGATGTATAAAATAGTTCCAAAACTCATAGTTCTATCTTCTACCTAGGCTATTAAAAAAGTTCGCATGATGCATGTTGTCCGTTTGTTTGTCTGCATGCCATGTGACTACGGCGCGAACCTGAACGCGCACGTGTGTCACACGCTTCCTGTTCAATCGCTCGTCAACGGCCGATCTCTAGCTTTTCTAGGTAACTTACGTGTCAGTGCCATTTCTAGCGCAATAAGAGACCATCTGTATATTTCGTGCAATAAATAATCGGTCTCTTCTCTCAACGGCCCTTTGTTTTCCTCGTCTGGTCAATTCGTACCTGGGGAAAACAACTTATTGCTCCTTGCACTAAAATAGGGTCGGGATTAAAAGTTATGAATATGATAATGTGTTTCAGAAAATTTTAACTACTCGTTTGAATACCACAAGGAGCGTCTACGTCAAATGATGGCGAAATTCCTCAACTGTTCACTTTCTCCATCCTCAAAAATATTTTTTCTGGCATGACCTTGAACATAAGGCCAATGTTAACCTTGTGAAGCAAAAATTGATGTAACTACTCAGCATTTTTTATCAAACATCGAAACTTTTGAGAACTGTCGTTTTGGAGGCAAGTGGTCCAAATGATTTTTCATGAACCAGAATTTTCTTGTATTATTATGTCCGTTTTGTGAATTTATTCCCATTATTGGTGTATTGTACAATTAACAATTATGTGTACATTATGGGTTTCATGTTAAAATGTGTACACTGATCACGCTCATCTGAGCGTGTTTTCTCACAGATGCGTTGAGAAATATACCATTATTATTATTATTATTAGTTAATATTCTCATCCGATTCGCTTATTGTTTGGCCGACCGCTGGCCATTTGTTGGCCAAACCTCGGAGTCGGCCATGAGATTGTTGGGAAGATAGGGAGATAATATTCTCCCTTAGAGAATCGAATATAACATAGGTTGTTTTCAGTTCGGCAAGTTCAGCTTCAAGTTTACATACCTTGCCGAATAACCCCGGGTATACATTGTCTAGGGGGATAGAACAGTTCTTGGTTAGAGGGGTATTGGTAGGAGCCGCCAATTTATCTTCGCATCTTTCAATGCAGCATCTTTTGAATGGCCTTTGTAAGTTTTGGCCCAGAGCATTTGCCCTTGGGTCGTTCAATATCTACTTTAGAGATAGAACAAGCGGTTTTGAAACCTGTAGTGACCAACGACCGTGTGGCTTCTCTAGGGATCCCAGCTGCAACCGTGTCTTCTCGCCCGCCCGTACTGTACCCATGGTTCTGTGTACGCCTGCAACGGAAAGTTTGATATAAACTCACTGCCACTTTCTTTAGTCGTGCTACTAAATGTACTCATCGAGTGCTTGCCCTTTGCTTAACCACTCATCTATTATTTCATCCTTCAACGTCGTTTAACCCGAACCCTTTCGACCGTTGTTTAACGCTGTCGAAGGTTCCACGCACTTTTCGCCTGGCGCGATTTTGAGCGCCGCCGAGTGGGCTGTAGCCCATCGTGCGCTTCTCTTTTTTCTCTTGGTTGCTGCTGTTGATCCTAAACTAAGCTACAGCTAACTACTTATTATAATTCCAAACATTGCTGAAAATATACTGTTTGTTTCCAAACCTCACTGCCTTCTTCAGTTCGATGCCTGTTGGAACTACGTTTCGACCTCTCTTCAGGAAAGGCGTATTAAATTGTTAGTAGGCGAGAGTCTGGCGCACACCCACTTGTCCACTACAAACCAGTCCATCTTGTTTGACGACCGATTTCGGTCACCAAAATTCGTTATGTAGGAATATTTTTCAGACTAACGGAAACGTAAACAAAATGTAAGCAGACTATACGGTATCAAAATTGTCAGAAATAACAGTTATATGAGAAACTTTAAACTATACACCCACGAGAGTCGGTATCCTTTCATACATAAATAAGTTGTAAGCCCTGATGAAGCAATCGTTTGGGAAAGTTTTAGTAAAATGGTACAAATGAAGTTCCCATGTGATATAAGAAAAACCGTGTATTTCATGGAATCGAACTTCATAACACCCATGTTGTGTTAAAATGGCCCATTACATTTAAATCAGTTCCGTAAGGTTAATCCGCATGGCCGTGAACAACGAAGACGCGTCCCGGAGACTATTCAAGAAGTACTTAAACTGTGGAGAATACATGGAGGACTTGTCAAATTTCAACGTGAAGCTTGCAGTAGTTTTTTCATAAACAGTTCTCAAACGGCGGCAAGTGCCAAGAAACACCGGGGAATAGAATTGCGGCCAGGCTGTCCGTACGGAAGTGTGATGTATAAATGCGTACACTGTACACGCAGGGCTGTAGCTGGCAAACGGTAATATATTGTTATGGTGTATTTAGGTTACACTTCCGATTCGCTGATTACGATTGCCAGACCTCATGAGTAGTGCACTAACACTGTGGTTCATATCGTATCGAGAAGGCAAACTTGGTACACTCACAAGATTTCCAAGTTGGACGGGCTGATATATACCCCAGAAATAAGCGTCTGCCGGTAGCCGAAGAACAACATGTCTAAGAGATGATGGAAGGTTTCAAAAGCACGCGAGAAATGTAGATATACCTTAGAAACAAGCTGGGGATCACGATGAATTCGAACGATATACGCAACCTACGTATGAAACAAAGTAGGCTGTATCCTCGTAAGGGGCTTCTTGAGTTGCGGGACTTATTGAAAGTAGAGGAGCAGTGTTGTTTTTTGATAGGGTAGAAATTCTTGCGGTTTGCGTTTTTCCTCTCCCAAAAGCTCGTTCAAATTAGGTTCCAAGTATACCGACGTAATTTTAACTGACGCCGCGCATCAGCTTAATTATGGTGGCTTCATACCGTCGCACGCAATGTTGGTAGATATAACTGGTGCAGGCGTGACGTTTTTCACGCCTTGAGGCCTAACGAAACCACGGACCGTTACCGAATATTTTTAGAACGTACGGTGAAGATGTTGCCATGCACGTCTGTCGTCCATCAGCGCAGTGGCGAACTGTCCGTGAGGTGTACTCAAGGTGTGCCATCGCATTTTGCCAGTTTCACTTAATGAATGTTTTGTCCTGTCGCTGTCGTCACCTGGTAGGCTTGAATATATTCCAGAGAAACCGCAAATACCAATAGACGCGCAATTTGGTATTTAGTGGAAGCGTATCGCAGTTTAACAGATCACTGCAAGCCGTGAAATCTGTAAGTGAGGAAGCTTCTGAGTGCCTCAGTAAAGCTTCGCTAGCCTGTAAATCTGGATGGGCGTCTCATTTGTTGCAGAAAACTGTTCTCTATGGTGACTATACAACCAATTGAGTGGAGAACGAAAATAGGCAAATTAAAAGTGCAGTGTGGATGAACGCTCGACAATGTATACGTTGTTCAGACACACTTTTGAACGTTTTAGGAGTATGTATGCTGGTCGCCTGTGTGCGGCTGGCGTAGAACGTATGAAATTGTTTGAACCACCTGTGGGGCACGAACCCTGTCGCCCTTTCTGAAACCGTAAAACTGAAGACGTAACTTATGAAAGAGGGGTATGGAATGTTCGATGTACCAGACAACAAATGTTCCACGTAGTTATTACAGAAGAGGTTAGCTGTGGTTGTTGTTTCTTTTCCCAGTGGCTGATGCCAATGCAGCCATATAGTGACGGTTTTCCGGGTGATGGACAAACCGATGGAAATATTAACGGAGAAATATAGGTAGGCGTTAGTCGATACTAACCCCACTGATATTCCCACAACTGAGATGTCTGAACCCGTAGTACGCATGCCCATCCCTGTAGCACATCCACGGTTGGATGGGATTAGAAATGCAGGGGATGTATGTCAAGACGTAGCTTTTACGTTGGGTTGTATGAGTAAGGAAACCAAAGTAAGCATGTAGCTACACATCGTGGGATAGGCGAGTTACTAGCAAAACATTCTGACCTTATGCTGCATTGTTCACACTCTGGACGAGAGACTGTGCAAATAAGCGGTGAGAATGGCAAGGAAGCTGGCCTTGAAACCTGTGAACAACGAAGTTTGCCAGAGTTGCTGTCAACAAGAGGATCCATCGGACCTGGACCCATGTGAAGTGCCCAACTCTACGGAAAAGTATCCTTTTCAGGACAAACAAGAACGAACCTACAGCCCTCTTCAGGGCCACCCACAACTTGATTTTCATTTATTTTTCAAAGGTTTACGTTTGGTCATAGACTATGAGGTCCACTGTGTCCAATTACAGCGGCAGCCTCATGGGCACTCAAACAGTAAGACGTATACGCAGCCTCAAGCGAGTACGCTATTTCAGATAGACAACCCGCCACACAACTGTGAAAAGAACGCAACTTTTTAAATGAAAGCATGTTCATTTCCTTCAACACAATTGTACACACAATTAAGACTTTCTTGACGGCGTGCATGAGACCTGCAACGTCCGCATTGCAATTGTTCGTTGATGATTGCATCCGGAGTGAGTTGGAAAATTCCGCTGGGCTTGTGCAAATTGCACATTCTGCAAAAGACCCGGTTCTCAGCACGCGTTACCAGTGGAATTTCTCAGCTAATATGCGATATACGGCGATAAGTTATTTAGACAACCTGATAGAGAACTTACAACTGCTCCTGATATTGAAGAATTAGTTGATGGTTTCATCCGGAGTGAGATGGGAACCCAAGCAGCACGACCTACTCATGAGTGACTCAAGAGCGACTCATGAGTGACTCATGACCGTTTCACGAGTGACTCATGAGTGTAACAAAAGAACACTTTTGAGTCACTCATGAGTCGGTCGATTGAAAAAATTATCTTAACTCTTATTTCGTTTCGATCGGTTCTCGACACGTCTCGTACATCACGTCTTTAACGAACACGACGTATTTGCTGGCTTAATTCCCAGGATATCACGACGACCTAATAAGGTAACTTCACAAAATCGACGAAATGGTTGAAAAGACGATTTTCAAACAGACAAAATTTATGCAAACTTGAGAAAATGTACAAAATTGAAGACGATTCATTCGTGTGCTGCATGCTGCGTTTGCATTCCATCCTTATGTACTTTCCTCTCCGCATTTTGAAGCCAACGTTGCATTTTCTCCTTCACAATCGCATGAGATACTTGATCGGATCCGACGAACTGATGTCTCATTATCGTTTGTGCACCTCACATGTGGGGTGTGGAAGTAACGTTTTAATCGTACAACTAACCGACGATTACGGGAGCGAAGAGGGTTGATGGCAAAGAAAAGCGACTGTTCACTCCTCTCCAGTTGATACTGGAAGCCAAGTCATCTGTCATTCAGCGGAATTTGAATTCCGTTGAACTTATGCAAATTCAACTTGAGGTTTTCACCCTGCCCGATGGGAAAATTCCACCTCAAGGTCACTGAGCGTATTATTAAGCGATTCAAAATACTTTTTCCCGGTTAGGAAAGGATACCGCCTTTCTACATCCACGCGCTGAAAATAATCCGTGGGGAGCGAAATCTGTCCTAAATCGGCTAATTTATGAGAGATCCGGAAATATGGGGCAATATTTCCGTGGCATCTTCTAATAAACTGGAAATCATAAGTTTCTGCGACAAAAATGTTGACGAGCATTGAAAAGTTTGTTCTAACCAGCCGTTAACCGGTTTGTCCTTCATTTCGTGCAAAGGTTGAAAGTATTCATGGTAGGTGTTGTGATTACACTTGTGCGTTTTCATTTGAAGTATGTGTTTGTTCGATTAATAGTTAATCGTTCTATGTTAATAAATGAGTAATTGTTTTTTAATTTGATTTTAGGTGACGGATTATCTTCAGAGATTCAAAGATCTATTCGAGGATCAGGAATTTTCTAGCTTCCAGGAATTTCGAAGTTGTTTGGAGAAATATATGAAGGAATACAGTGTTTTGTACGTTCTGGGTTCAAGTAAAAATCGAATAGTGGGCGAATGAAGTATGACAATGTGAGTGTGAGTAATACTGAGGTTACCTGGTAGGTGGCGTACAGGTGTACCAAGTACAAGCGACGTCGGAGTAAAAGCCGCGGATTATGACGTGTTTGGTGAGTTGTGTTCACTTAATTTCCATTGCTCAGTTCTCGTGATACATGCTGTCAATCACGCTTTAACGTCACCAGGAAGAAAACGATGTTGGTTGGCAGTTCTTTTACGTTAGAGCACAACCATGACCTAACTGTGTGGCCGTACAATGCACATCCAACAAATCGCCGGCTCACTGCGGGTGAAGTGAGCGATTCTAGGCATTTGTTCGAGTACAATACTCCAACTGCGGACTTAAAGCAGTATGCTGCGGACGTTTATGGCAAGTACATAACTACAGTGGATATTTGCAACATCCGTCATCGTTGTTCGTGCACGTTGTTCATTCTTTTGTTGCTAAAACTCCTTAAATTAACCGAAGTCCAAATTTCAGCTACCTCGTTAACGCATTTTTCTATTCGAAATATCGTAATTTCTTAACGTCCCTGACAAGAATGTTTAGAACATTAAAACAATCTTTTTTCCTATAGCAAAATAGGTTCATTTCGTGTTTCATGAAACACTCCGTCAATTACCATTCAGAATTCATTGAAACCCACACTTTACCGATTTACTCATTGGCGCATTTGCTCCCTGCGGATAGTTTTCAGCCATCCACGCAGTAATAACTTGCCCATTTCGAATCGCGCGCTTGTAACAGTTGTTCTGAGAAAGCGTTTACGAAACGACCGTTAGGAATGCTTTCTGAACCTATTCTTATCCAGATACATTCTTTTACACCCTTCGTATATGTCGTTTATTCGCATTGCCAGTTACCTGGTGCTGAAGTTCGTTAAACAATTTGTCTTTTGTATGATGACGAAGAAGTTGTGTATAATGTGCATTGCCTATCTCATTTGTGTGACGATGTTGAACAACTCGGTCCATTGCACGTGTTTTGATCGTTTCCATTTGAGAGTTTCATGTCCCAAATATGGCGGTTGTTAAAGAGCCGAAGTCACCGGAAATGCAGGTGCACAACCGTGTAAGTGAACGCTGTGTCTCAACAAAGACAGGAGACATAGATATGTTACAAGACGTTATCCTCCGGCCGGTTAAGTTCGCTACCTACCAACCAACTTTCACGCTCAGGGCCATTTTACTGATCTCATTGAGCGAGCCGGATAAATGTGTTATTATGCATAAACGAATCTGTGTAATTTATAATCTCCAGTCACACGACGTTCAATTTTGGTCTTTTCTATCTGTAACTGGATTTTGTAATCGCGGAATTTTTTACTTCGCCTTCTATATCTTTCGTTCAAAGCTACTATCAACCGTCACATATGTTAGGCGCATTGTCGACATAAGTTGCAAATGCGTGTGTCTTTATTAGGATGACGAGGTGATAATTGTTCCTGTTTTGCATTTAATAAAACGATAGTCATTGCATCCCATTTTTGAAGCCATCAGGAAACCTGATGGTTCAAGGTGCAATTGTTGAAGAAAACGGAGTATCTTTTCCAGATGCATTAGCTCACTGCTTGCACACAACATGCTGGATTCAAATACGGCCTCAACTTCCACTGGAGTGGTTGTTCATCGTTGATACCTCTTGAACTGTATCAATTTTTTATCTGAAATGTACAGCTACTTTGATTTTACCGCGGTGCTTATCGGTTTGCTGTTCGTTGCTGCATGTTCAGCGGTCATGTAGAAGAGTTTTACGATAGTATGCCTGTCTTAAGGTCAATTTGTAGAGGTAGTCGATGCGTCCCTCGTCCATCTCTATAAGACTCTGCGTGAGGTTATTTGAAGGCGTTTGCAGTTAACGGTTCGTGACAGAAATAACCCTGTTCAATCAGCTTGTCAGTTTGCTGCCAGATGGGATCGATCGTTGAAAAGGAAAGTCAGTGAAACCTGTGGAACATTGTTAGCAGTTCGTAAGCGTCGGATGGGGCCGGATTTCAACCGCTTTATTAGTTGAAACAAATAGCCAGGAAAGTAGGAAAGGTGCCACTAACGTAATTGGCCCAACTCGGATTCTAATCTGATCAACTGGGAACAAACTCTGGCCTGCTCCGAAACGACTGCGGCCAGAGTCGGACCGGCCCTTGATTTTGTTGCATTCCAACTCGAATCCGACTCCTTACGATGCGGTCCGACTCCGGACCAGGGTTGACGTGTTTTATGAGACGTTCAACACGTTAATTCGGCTGGAATCTCGACCGATTCGTGATTTTACTCTGCAGTTGCAAGCAAACAGTTGAGTGTCAGTACGATATCCATTTAGAGAATCAACTACGTGGTCGGCCGACTGCTGGCACTACCTTGCCAGACACACAACGGAAACTTCCCTTGCATCACGATCAAAGGTTCCAGACCATTTACAGAGTGTGTCAACAGTATGAGGGTGTAAAATAAGATACAAAGACTGCTGAGGTTGTTCTGTGCAATCACTCTAAAGGCAACAATTCAAGATCGGAGCAAGATAACACATTCAAACCGCGTAGTGATTTTCGTGCGCCAAGATTATTCGTTTACCAATCTGATAGAAGTAACGCGAATTCAGTTCTACAGCCATTTTAGAGGGTCGCATATTGTGGACGTAATCGTTCCCAGTATTCGTGTCCGCAAAGGTAAATAACGTGCTTAAGATGTGGCAAAATTGGTACTGTCTTGTACGTATGTTAGTCCGGACTTTCATGACACTTAACGACAAATTCTAACTCTAATGTGCAATCACTAACTGACGATACTTCTCTCTTTCTCTACCTGTTTTGCCCCGAAACATTTCCCAAGTTTGGAAAAAATAGTGTCCGATTCCGGCAGAAGTCCAGTGGGGCTGTTGTACGTATTTAAATATTTCGCCTCACTTCTGTATGTAGTCTACACCACCTGTCCTCATATAAAATGATCACCACATGTTTGAATTGGTTCGACTTATCAATACACTTTGGTGCGTTCGTTTCATTTCCTTGTTGTTCTTGTTCCAGCTAGATAGGGATTACCCTCGTGAGCTACTCAGCGACTGTACTTTTAACTGACTATTCACTGACTATTTGTTTAGGACTAGTCCCCCACAAATTGTTCAACTCGTGTACCGACTTCTATTGCACGTGTTGACCAAGTTTCGTTTACTCTGCAGTCCTTTCCCACAGTTCTCCCAAAAATTCTTGGTATTTTGGCTCTTAACTATTTTCTCTCTCTTTTGATACTGAACAGGTAAAACTACCTCAGACAACGCTGTCATGGTTAAACTCTCTGAGTTTGGTAGTGAAGACCCTAGGCTGAGGTATTCACAGACTGGAGTTATTTTTACTTTGGACGGAGCCACTCACAGCGCCATGCACGATCACTTCGCTTCGAATTTATTTGAAATAACGATCGCGAAAGTTACGGATGTAATTTATGAGTGTCCAGCTGAGAACTCTTAAAATGTCATCCAATCAATCATCATTAAGAGAATGGCAGTTTCTGGGAGGACAGTCTCTCCAAGCCCCCTCCTGGTGTTGAATTCAAAAAATGATTCAGGTTTTAAACAATCAGACGGCTAACGAACCCGTGTTGCGCATGTTGTGGCTTCAAAACCTCCAATGAGAGCTCCTTCTCACACTGACTGTTCCAAGGGAGGAAACACCGCTGACTAAATCAGCAAAGTTGGCTGACCGGGTGCATCACAAGTATGCCCCTCAGGGAGTAGTCCGGCTTCAAGCGTCTCGCAAGCGCGAAACCTTCCAGCAATGAGTCTCAAATCTAGGAGAGCAGTTTTCACAACTGTCCTCGCAGCCAACCGCTTTAGCGAAACGGCTAACAAACAAACAGCCACCAGTGCAATCATAATCCCGCCCACGCAGTAGGCCACGCACAAGACATTTCAATGGAAACGTGTGTTATCACCATTGTAAGTCTGGTGCGCGTGCCCGTCGGTGCAGTCAACCCTGCCCCTTTCGAAATGGTCTAAACCACTCATGAAACAGTGAAGCCAGTCAACAGTGGCGACGGCTACCACTGGCTCCTATTTATGTCACCCGTTTTATGTATTTCACCGTTCAACGTCCTTCCATTTCCTCCCCGTTAGGGGCGTTTTGTTGGTGTTATTCCACCTACTGGTGACTACCATGACACCAAACCGGTGGTGCATACCCCGCAGGCCATTAATCCCACCGCCATATACACCTACACAATGAAACCATTCACTGTCTGCCTTGATCTCCGTTGGCGATTCCATTGAAACTTCGCCATTGCAGGTGCACAACACTTAGTTATTGGTAGTGGCTTTCTCACCTCCCTTGTATTCGTGGTGGATGTGAGGAGTCGGACAGCGCAACGGCTTTGCGCGTCCACGGGAAAGCCACATCGGTTAATTTAAGGAGACGGCGTTCGACCTCGGCAAGCAACGGTTTCGAAACTCTGCTTCGACTATTCCCAGGCATTATCAATCCATCAGGCCCACTGTTCCCAGCATAAAAGATTTCAACCACATTACCGTCAAAGAACCATCCACCGTCGCTCGCTCTTTCCATTACCACCAGAGAAACTGGAAGTCGCCAAAGTTGAATTCAGGAACCTTCTACGACTGGGTATCATCCGGCCATTCAGTGGCCTTTGGGCTTCATCCTTGTCTGTTGTACCTAAAACCTCACCCGACGAATAGCGTCCTTGTGGTGATCATCAAGCACTAAACAACACCACCGTCCCTGGCAAGTATCCGATTCCTTACATTCACGAGTTTCCCATCGGTCTGCACGGTATGACCATTTTCACAAAGAGTGATTTGGTTCGGGCACATCAGCAGATAACTGTGGCCCCAGAAGACTTAGCAAAGACGGCGATAACCACCTTCATTTGGACTGCACGAATTTGTCCGAATGCTATTTGGTTTGCGAAATGCCGCTCAGATCTTTCAGAGGCTCATAGATCAAGTCCTCCATGGATTACACTTTGTGTTTATGTATATCGACGACATTGTCTATGTGAGAGAGGACGAAGATCAACGCACATCACAGCTCCGTGCAGTTTTTGAACGTTTTCAGCAGTGTGACCTAACCCTAAATCCAAAGATTTGTGTTTATAGGTTAGACCATAGATTTTTTCGAGGCGCCGAATCACTCAGGACGGTGTTGAACCCTCAGTCGAGAAAATCGCTAACCCTAGATATTAACCAACGCTAACAGACCAGAAAGGCCAACGTCGGTTTCTAGACGTTGCAAATTACTTCTGCCGTTTTTATCCTGCAGTGTTCTCAGTTGTTACAACCCCTTACGGATTTGTTGAAGGATAATCCCAAGCATTTCGTTTCATCACCATTTGCTAAGGCTGCATTCCTAGTATCCAAAGATGCATTATCACAAACGTCGACCATGGTACGCATGCGTATAGATGAAGGTTCGGATCTCATTTCACTGACCGATGCCCCCCAGTCAGCTTTTAGCGCGTTTCAGCGGCAGATCCCGAAAGGTCAAGTCAAACCTTCGCCATTTCTCTTCCGCAAACTCCAACAAGCGCAAACGCGTTATAGCACCTTTGGTTGCGAGTTGCTGGCAACCTTTCTCGCTATTGAATACTTTCATCACTTGCTGGAAGACAGGCGTTTTACTGTCCTAAAGGATCAAAACTCACTTATTTGTGTTCTCGAAGCCAAGTTTAGCTGTTACTCTCCGGCGTAAAGTCAACAGTTGGACTAGATTTCTCAGTTCACAACAGGTGAGATATATCGCAGAAGATGAAAACGCCGTCGGCTGTGGTTTGTCTAGAGCTACTTTAAGTGGCCTACACCGAACTAACACCAATGATTTGATGGAATTAGCTCGAGACCAAAAACGATCTAGGTTTGCAGAAATATCGCACTTTTTATTCGATCAAACTTCAGGAGTTACCTCTGGTCACCTGTAAAGGCACAATCATATGTAATAACACGACAGTCGGTCTTCGTTCATCTATGCCAGTAGACTCTAGACGCTTCGTTTTTGACGGTCTTCACCGTATGTCTCATCCCAGCATCCGTGCCACTGTCAAGCTGACCTCAAACCACTTTTTATGGCAGAAAATGCATAAGAACATACGAGAACGGGCGAGTAATTATTTTGATTATCAACGTAGCAAATTCGACCGGCATACCGCCACGGCAAAATGCATATTCGCTGATCCCGACACACGTTTTAATGATGTCCATGTTGACAAAGTCATGTGGTTGACGTAATTGAAAGGTCAACGGCGTTGGAAGGCCACGGCCTCCCAGAACGAAAGAAAAAACAGTCTTCGCGGCACAAAGCAAATCTCGGTTTATGGAGTTTCCATTGATTATTTTATAGACAAGACGTAACAGTAAGATGAAAAAATACAATTGGTGCCGTCGCTTCAGCTTTCCAATCGGTCGGCTCCACTTCGCTGGTAGCTCGTTTGTTCTCACGAGTGACGACAACGCTCGTTGTAACAAAATCCGATACTGGAGCAGGGTGCCGTCCTGATTAGTTCTTACGCTGACATACCAGCCTGCTCACCTTGCCGACACCGATTGGCCATAGTCCTCTGCTAATCTCTGGTTAACTTTGTATAGATGCGTTTGTCCAATCCAAACTCTTTTCAGTCGGTATATTCTGACGTGTATTTACCGCTTCACCAAATGGCCAGTGTCGGTACTTCTAACCAACACGTATACTGAAACATTCGCGCTGGTGTTTGTGGAATGATGGCTCTCAACCTATGGTGTTCCAACTACTGTAGCCACTGATAAATGCACACAGTTCCAATCAGCGTTATTCATAGACTTTAGCCGGTTACTGTAAGTCGACCACATCAAATCCACTGCATAACTTCCGGCAACAAACGGTCTGGTCGAACGCTTTCATCATCAGCTGATGGCCGCTTAAAAAGCTCAACTAGACCCAGCATAGAACCAAACATTTGCCCCCTGTCATTTTTGGAATTCGATTGACTGCTAAAAGATACATTGGTTGCACGACCGCAGAATCAGTTTATGTCACGACACTTTGTTCCCTGATGAACACCCGTCAAACTAATTTCGACGCTACCACCTTCACACAACGGTTTAAGTCATCCACAACGAAAATCCGGCCCCAGTTCACCAAACAAAAACAAAAGCACTTTAATCTGGACTTTTGTGATTAAGTTTTCCTTCATGTGCCATCCGTCAAGGCTCCTATACAAAAACCACCGTGAGCTATCCACGACATTTTGAACTGACTAGCCGTGTATATACCTTTGTTTAGGGCTAGTCCCTACGGTCGCAATTTTATTGTCGACACCGATATTGTTGGGTCAATAATCTCACAATCAGACCTAGCTATATTTTATCCTGATACTGTTTTGCATCCAACACAAGTTAACATTCTTGGTATTATCGGTCATTCATTGCCTGTTGTAGGCAGCTGCGCTCCAGCTGTGGAATTGTCGGACGCTAACCCCATGGTCTGCCAATTTTTAGTTTCAAGTTCAGGTCCTTCTAATCTTGAACTTAAAGCTTCACGACTGCTACGTCCTGACATTTCTTTACTGATGTCAGTGAACGACATTGTCACCGAATAAATTGTGCTAGACCATTCCAAGAGACACTAATACCGAAGGTATTCCAGGATACCATGGAAACAATAACTAAAGATTCGGATGGTTTTGAAACCTACCAATATGATGTTATTTCTCATGCTCCTAATAAGCCTATCCATGATTATCCCCCCTCTCTCCGGTGAAACGATTTTTGACTTTGATGTAGCCATTAACCCAACGAAGTGTAAGTTTCCAGTTTTTCTTTCTCATGCCCTGGTTACATTGTTGATATCAGTGGTTTCAAATCAGATCTCCGAAGCCTAACCTCATTAATGGACGTGTTATCACCAACTGACATTTATAAACTGCGTTCTGTTCCGGATGCACTCCAATATTGCTCTCGTTTTATTCTGAATTTCGCTCAGTGTGCTACTTCTTTGTTCGATATGTTACCCATCAACGATTTTTCTTGATACGCTAACCAAAAGAGAACGCTTCACGCTTTGCTTCATTATCTGCAGACCACGGTTGTTTTAAAATTGTTTTCTGCCAATGTTCATTCAAATGTAAATGCTGATTCTCCCCCCACAGTTATAATAATGGTAATAACAGCAATATATATTTCTCAACGCATTTATGAGAGACATGCCTGGATACGTCCGATCACGACAGACAGTTACAGATGGTACAAAATAACGGATGGTTACGTGATGCTACTAACATAAAATCTGCCGGCAAAAGATAGCGTAATCTGAGGGAGAAGGACTGCACTTTACAAAAGTTAGATGCACGCACCAGGGAAGAAGATAGTTCGCTTGTTCCACAGATTCGGATGTTACATTAATTTTCCTGCTACAAAATTATTTGAGGGACGCTGTTCCAACTGTTTTAGGGTCACGCCAGGACACGTTCAAATGCATTTCCGGAGGATATCGCCGTCATTTGATGTAACTGCAGCGGGAAAAATTTTAAAATAATTCAGCTTTGTCGAGGGAGAGTGGAAATTTGAAAAATCTGGCGATGAACTGAGCAGGCTCTAGCGCAGGACCTCGTCGACTGCCTGACCACGTCGAAAAGTTGAAAATTTCTTAAATCGCTTGGTCAAACGGGGTTTTGAGCTCCCATTCACCGCGAAAATTTTCCCAACACAACGGATGTTTGTGAGAGTGAGGTAAACGCGATCATACGTATCAAATGAGGAAATGTGGAATTATCTCGTGTAGTATGACACATAATGTATATGAAATATTTTCTTCACTAAAAATTCACGCCGTAATGATGCCTTTTTCAAATAGGATATATGATATTGGCAAGCATTTGTTATCGTGTTCGAATACAACTGAATGACCAGCATCTACTTCTAGAATGATTACCATATGTTGATCAGAACTCCGCGTGAAGTTTTGAAGTCAGCCTGTTTTATAGGGTCAACGTTCGAGCTAGAATCTATACTTCACAGCACACAAAGGTTACCAATGTTTAATGGGGAGGTTTTGCGATGTAGGAGACAGGACAAGTCATGAAGTGAAGTTTGAATGCGATTAAGTAAGGTATACGGGGAGTATGTTTTTGTACAGCTTTCTGTGGAGGGTTTTTGTATGTCAGTCAAGTAAACTGTCAATGCCGCCAACCATTATTTATAACCGGATGGCTCACCAGGGTGAGTAAGTGATTGTGAATGGGCATGTAAATGAAATGTGAAAAAGGTGTATATGTGAGTTGTACTCTTGTTTTCCCTTTCTGTTTGTTCTAAATACAACCATATAAGGTCATTCTACCAAATCTACTATAAGCTTCAATTATACGTCGTTCAACATTTTCAGCATTGCATGCACAGTGGTGCACGTGAATAAAATGGTGGGATTTCGTGAGTACGAAATGAATCAAATGTTAGACGGGGTGCGAGCAAACGGGAGAGACGAAAGAAACTGCTCAAGGCAAGCTGATTTAAACGGGAGCCTGATATTCGGGAAGGTTATACACGTTATATACCGCTGACGGCTAAATGTTCTCCGGACCACATCTACAAAATGTGTGCTCGATCTGAATATAAATATTGCAACTTCATTTATTGCCACCCACGTAAATCCGATAGGCTTGTTTTAAAAATTCCCCAACGCCCATTTACCGAAAGCTTAATGGGATATACATCCCTACTCACCTATAATGAACGTTGTCAAAAACTTGGCATCGATCCACTTTGGTTACGAAGACTAAAGTTGAATCTTACACTTGTGTATAAACTGACACACTCGGACACCGGCAACACAGCGTTCGCAGTTCATTTCCAACATAGCTCCAGATATGGTCTCAGAAATAAGGGTTCCACTTTGCCAACCCTGTTAGCACGCAAAAAGATAAGAGCCAACTTCTTTATTGTAAAATATTCCTATATTTGAAGTAGACTTCCGAGTAAAATCAGAGCCGGCGACGGCATTCAGCATTGTAAAAAGGGCCTGGATAGCTTCCTTACATCATCAAACATAACGTCAATCTTTAAACTTTGTATATCTTCTGATGACCTTTTTGAATGTGGTCCAGGTAACGTTTAGCCGTCAGCAGGATAAATGAACGTACCCATCTTTACTATCAGAGTCCCATTTGAAACAGCTTACCTGAAACTGTTTACTCTTTATCCACCGATTACTCACAACCCTTCTAGTATTTGGGTCATTACAAACTCACGATACCGTATCACTTTATTCATGTGCTTTACTTATGCAGAGTTGTACTTAAACCAAAACATAAAAAGGACTATATGTCAAATATACACTTTTCCACATATATATATGCCCATTCGTAATAACCTGTTCACCTTGGTAATCATTCAGGCTATAACTAATGATAGCCAGTATTGAGTGTTTATTTGACCAACGTACAAAGACTCCACAAAAAACCGTTCAAAAAAAAATCCCCCTCGTTCACCTTATATAACATCATTTTAACCTCAATTCACATCGTATGTTTTCTCTCCCCTGCCTCAAACCCTCCCCATTAACTATTAGTAACTGTTACCTACTATGAAATATTTATTTATTCTACTTTAAACATTGACCCTGTAAAACAAACTGACGTCAAAAATATACAATAAACACATTGAAATCTCAATTCATATCGTGTTGTTTTTCCTGCCTCTATCCCCCCTCATTAACCACCTAGTAATCATTATGTGCTCCGAAATGTAGATCCTTGTTTAAACATTAGCTCTATAAAACAAACTGACGTCAAAACTTCGGACGGAGTTCTGATTATCACGTGATAATCAGTTTCGAAGCAGCTCATAGTTACCCAATTATCGCAGAATACCATAACAATTAGTTGCCAATGTTATATACTTCATTTGAAAAACACAAAAATATTAATAGCACGCGAGGTTTTTGTCAAAAAATATAACGTTTACATTAATCTTCATATTACATGTGATTACTCCACATTTTCCAATTTAACACATGACATTGCGCTCTTTTTCTTATTCCTACGGTCATCCACAATGTAAAGAAAGTTTTCGTGATGAATGGGAACCCAAAACCCCATATTGGCCAAGCGATTAGTGAGATTTTTAACCTTTCAACGCTTTCCAGCAGTCACGGCGGTCCCGCGCAGAAGTCTGCTTAATTCTCCGCTGGATTTTGGAATTTCCCGTCCTCCGTCGTCCAAACGGAATTATTTCGATACTTGTCCGAACGGAATTTCGTCAAATAACGGCAAAGTCCGTCGAAAACACATTTTCACGTTTTCTCCAAGGTGACCTTGAAATATTTGAAACGTCTTCTTTACTCAACCTTGTAAGAGATAAATTAATGTAACATCTCATTTTTTTGGACTAAGCCTGTGAAACAGCCGAACTATCTTCTTTTCTTATGTGTAAATCGAACGTTGTAAACTGTGACTATTTTCCCTATGATTGCGTTTTCAGTCGTCACCAGGTCTCATTTTCGTCTTATTTTATATCCCCTTATTGCTTTGTGCCGCAAATAATTATCTATCATGATCGCGCACCCCCAAGCGTGCTTATCGCAAATGCCTTGAGAAATATATATCATTATTATTTCATTCAAAAGTGTACGACGTTTGAAGATAGACATTATGTTTGATGATGCAAGATAGCTATCCACGCCCGCTTCAAAACTCTGAATGCTGTTGAGGGCTCTTATTTCATTGGAAGATTTTGTCCAAATATAGGAATACTTTAGGACGAAGAAGTCACGCATCTATTTTCGAGCTTACAGTGTTGACAAAGTAGAACCTTCATTTCCTAGGCCATAGGCGAAGCTGTGTTGAAAATGAACGGCAGATGCTGTAGTGATGGCGTCCGGATGTATCATTTCATTCAGAATTGTAAGACTATATGTAAGCCTTCGTGACCAAAGTGGATCAATATCGAGTGTTTGACAACGTTCAGTAAAGATGAGTGCGGATGAATATCCCTTGGTTGATGATCACTGGAGATTTTCTAACGCAAATCTGCCAGATCTACGAACGTGGCAATAAATCATGGCGCAATACTCAAGTTAAGCTTGAGCGTGCATTCCGCAATCAGCCAACGTCGCATCCGATAGACCGAACGTCTTTTTGATACAGCCCATTGTCGTTTTAGTTTTCGCTCCCTAAGAGCCTACTGGCTCAGAAAAATTGGAGGATTTCGAATACCACATTCAGAGGTCTCGAGCTGACATGAGAACGTCGATTGATGATTACCTAATGAGACAGACCCGTTGGTCCTCTGACAACAATTAGTGGTAATGTTCGATCTGTTTACTGAGAATGTCGTGAGCCATGTTTCGCATCACGACTCCAATAACGCTGGGTCCTGTCGTACATTTTGTGGAGAGAAGACGGGGTTGCAGCATTGACGGAGTGTGTAAACGATTCTGATATCCTCAGCAGATAGAAAAGGTTTGTCATGTTTAATGACGTGGTATACATCATTTTTGTGCATGATGAAAAGCAACGATCTCACGACGCTCCCTTGAATCACCCTACTGGTCACTGGCTTTGGCGTTGAGCAGTGCTCTTTCATTTGGACAGTTCGGGTTCTGCCTTCAAGATATGACGAAAGCCAGCTATACAAGGGACCCATGTGCGCCGAGGGATGCTATTTTGATTAACAGACGCTTATGGGGGACACACACCTTTCGCATGTCTAGGAGTACGATAATCACCACATTTCTCGTTTCGGCGAACATTAATCTATGCTTTAAGGCTTCAAATTTGCATGTCCTGCAAGAGCGCTTACTAAGGAAACGGTGCTGTGAGAGGTTCATAAATCTTCGTGATCTTAAGAAGTTGACAATGGGCACCCTTATTATTCCTTCAAACATATTTCAGCGGACTGACATGTGATTGATTACACAACATTTACTAACTTCCTTCATCGGACCGCTCTGACTGCGAGGCATAATGATCGACTTCTTCCACTGGGAAGGGAAAGTGCTAGAGGAAAGTGATAGCTTGAACAACTTTATAGGAAGGGCAGATATATCCTCACCTCCTTGCTTGGTAGCGACTGGTGAGATACCATCGGGTCCAGGATGGATTGTGAGTTTAATAATAGTTGATCGTGAGCGGATACTTCTAACGACAATCGGAACATTACGTGGAACTTTGGTTAATTTCAGCGGACTAACAATGATACTGTGTTTTCAAACACGTTTCTGAGAGACACGCTCGGACAGATGATTACGTGGTACAAAGCAACAAATGATTACGTAGCCAGACAGCCATGAGATCTGTCGGTAAAATAAAGTGAAATCATAGAGAAAAGGAACACAGTTTATAAACTTTTGATGCACGCACCAAGGGGGAAGACAGTTCGCTTGTTCCACAGATCCAGATGTTACATTATTTTACCTTTTACCCAGTTATGTAGAAGATCTTCCAGATACTTCAAGGTCACGCTTGGAAGTACGTGCACATGTATCTTCGAGAGATCTCGCCGTTATTGGGCATAAATTCAGTTAGGAAAATGTTGAAATAATTCAACTTGGGCAAGAGAAGATGGAAATTTGAAAAGTCTGGTGAAGAACCGAGCAGACTCTAACGTGGGGCCTCGTGGATTGCTGGGACACGTCAACAAGTTGAAAATCCGGCGAATCGCTTGGTCCCTACAGGGATTTGATCGTTTGTTCATCGCGGAAATTAAGGGATAATACTGTATTTTCCCCGCAAAACGCAGCAGCAGAATGTGAGTCGAGGATTTCACATATCTTGATAGGGTCATCAACAACCGTTTAATCTTTGATAGTTATAACTTTTATAGATGGGTCCCTCACTAAATTTCTCCGTCTCATCAGCCGCATTAGTCTCATGCCTGTCTGTTAGCTACCGGCTCGTGCTATTCTTCGTTCTGTGTATTCACACGGGCTGCTCACTTGCGCCGCTAGAGAAAAATCTAGTGCTTTTCCGTGCGTCGACTCAGATTGTTTAAGTCTACCATTCGATTTTGCAATGAGGAATCTACTTCGTACATACGAATCAACGCGTTCCGACTTTATGGGGGACAGAACGTCTATACAAAAAGTGAAGTGCATTTAAATTCCTCGGCTGCTACTTTTGGGTCCACTGTAAGAAAGGACGTACTTCAGTTTATGGATCTTAGTGGAGAGGAAAAGGTATCTGAATCAATGTATTTGATAGGACGGTAGAATACAGTTGTCGGTTTGTAAACTGTACCGAAGCCAAAATGACACTTGACGATATTATGGTCACTTCCTGGAAATTGTTCCAGAACAGATATCCCTACAGACGAGATACATGTGGTGAATATGAGATCCAAAGTACGTCGATGTCTGGTAGGCACTTGGACATGTTGGTCTCATCCATTCAGTTGAATGCATGAAATAAATTCGGCCTGCTTTGTAGGAGCTGTGAATGGAGTCCAAAAGATACTATGCATGTTAGTCACCACCGGTTAGTTCGTGCTACATGAATTATCACCTCTGCAAGGTTGTCCAAATCACTGCTAGTATTTGTAGGCGGTTGGTAAATACATCTATTAAGTGGGTCACGAGAACTTATGGAGACCATTAACCTCAACAAGTCTTCGATTTTTTGAGGATAGGCTCGTCAAGTGTAACTGCGAAAAATTTATTTTTTCAAATGTAATCAATGCATTCACCGCCTTATCCTGTGAGACGGTTCGCATGGGGATATGTTATGTTATATCCTATGAGGTTTATTTGCGCGTCAGAAGTATCACGTAAGAACCACGTCTCTGATGAGACGGATGTGTGGATCAGAAAAAAGTCAAATGACCTAAAGATGTGCATCTTACTTATCGATGATTTTACCTTTAATAGTAATAACCTAATGAAATTTTTCTTGCCAGATACAACACTGAGGCTGCTGAAGAACTGCAGTGAGTTGTGAAATATCATATAGAGAGGTCCGATCTAGGGAGTATACCAGTTTTCCGTTCATGTTCGAGTGGATGTAGCAAAGATTAGACTCCATGACAGAAAATATCGCAACAGTTTCATTATGATAGGAATACTGAGACATGTGGAGGGGGCCAGTTGGTGACGGATTGAATGCCAAAGGGAGCATTGAAAAAAGATTGGATCAGTGGACATTTATGTGAGTTATATAATCAGGTGATGATGTACTTGACGGGGTCCATACGTTAAAAATTTAGTCACTAGTGTCATCCATGTCTTGTGTAGAAGGATAGGGCATTGCGGGGCTACTAAGTAATGCATCGAATGTGTGAAAATTACTGTAGTTGTGGGCTGGCGTAAAAGCGTTAGAGGACCAATCGTTCATTTCCGTCTGCGAAGCACTGGCTCTTAGAATGTGACTCTTGGAACCATATTCATAGGGCTTATGAATTACCGCCGATTTACCGTTATGTTGCAAACCTGGATCATTATTCTGCAGTAAACACCGTACTACTGCTTCGGAGCCTTGTTCAGGTGTTTTGGATCTGCGGTTGGCACCTGCAATCGCTCCATATAATACAGAGAAATGCCCACAGTAAGAAGAAGATGGATTTGCTTGTCCAGTCTAGATTCGGTTCTGGAACTTTGGGAAACTTCTGCACACATTCTGGAGAACTTCCGGTGCCCCAGGTCTAGGACTCATTCCAGTCAGCACCTCGGTTGGCGGAGGAGGCCTCCAATGGCTAGGGGATGTATTTTTAGTACTAACCGTGGGTTTTACTGTGACCGCCCGTGGCGTCAATACAGCTGGGCGTGGTTTGCTGTTCAGTACCCTTATAGATGGATGACAACGATGTTGCCGGTTACAACTTGCTGATCTGGGGAGGTCGTGGTACAGTCTAGCCTGGCAGTCAAGTCAATGAGGTTGCCGATGTTGGTACTTGATTTTATTTTACTTGGGAAATGCTGGTTCGCAATATTTCCCTTCGCACTGGTGTCTTATCACCAAACACCTTTATGGGCTTAAAGGTCGTCGTACGCATAATCTGGACTTGTCTTCCGATGTATCCGTTCGTTTATGAACTGCAGTGACAATTGGAGACATTTTTGCTGTATTTTCTCGCAGTCTTAGACAACGGCACTACTGGTCTTCCATTCCACTAGCTTCGAGTGGGATTCTTTTCACGGTCAGCAAGGGTATTCTGTCATGTACGTTAGACCCAACCATTGTACTTGCACAGTCTAACCGTTTGTGCAATTCAGTAGCTATTGTGTTAGTAAACGCTCCGGCAGCTACGATACTTTTATGGCTAGAAGTTTTCTCCACATGGATGTTGTTTGGTGCATTTAGCATGCTACCTGTCGGATTCAGCTGGTGCAACGTCCTGGTAAGCTTTTCTTCCTTACTGTGTAGTTCCTCCATTTTGGCCTTTAAGTCCGGTAGTTTTCTAACCTTATCTTCGAATAAACCGGTAGGCGGAGTTTGCCACAACTTGAAATTGTTCCCTCCCTGCAAGGGACTAACTTTTTTCTTGAGATCAACGCTTTAGCGGCAGATTTTGGCACTTTGGCAGTAGCAGGAGTGAAGTATGTTTCGGACGTGATGCCTGGGGATTTTACGCCTCTATTTGTTTTCGCCATGTTTTTTTGCGTGAAACTGATTGCTTGGCGACTGACAATTTTTGAAGGCTAGTTGACCTGGTGGATATTATGGTTTAATGTTCCTGTTTTGTTAGCAAATTGCGATCACAAAGTCTCAGAGGAATAAAAAATAACAGAATGGAGCAAACAGTATCTAAAGTTTAGCGGTGGAACAATATAAACGGAATGTACATTTGTGCGTAGTAATAACTGGCATGTTAGTCCGATGGGCCAAGCACAAATGATAACACAAACAATGTCCAACGTTTGCTATCCACCTCACAATAAAAGAAATAATCACAGATCAACAAGAAACGTGTCTTTACACAGCACGTATACCGAAGGAGACTCAGTTCACATCTTGTCCTTGTCTATATATATAGGGCGTCCCACAGTCTGGAAGCACACTACCAATCAGAATTTGTCTCACGTTCGCCGACTGATAACCTCGGGCTCTGGTCGGTCATCTTCTTCAAACCCCTTGCATAAAAGCGGCCAGCCTGTCTGTTCAAGAATCCGAAATAAGGCGGAAAGGAGTGTTGCGGTCAAACAAAATGGCGGCATCTGCATGCCATTACACCTCCCCCTCTTGCCGAAAGCACTGGTCGCGGTGCTGCTGACTGTCCACCCTCTGGCGGTACAATGCACTCTTTAACTACCTCCAGATCATTTCCACTAATCGATCGATCACATCGTGCAGTATCCGGCTGCAACCAAATGAAATGTACTACTCTGAGTCCAGACGAGCTGTCGTTGGTTTTACGTATATAACAGGTGGGTTCGGACATAATCTCATGCACGACATGCGTCCTTCCATTCACGGAACAATTTCCTGAAAATTCCAGTCTCAGGCGCTTCCGCACGTAACCAGACTTTATCACCAGGCCGTAGGGGGCTCCCAACTACCTCCTATCACAATGGTCCATCTATCTCCGTCTGGTTGTTCGTTAATGTTCACGTGCTAACGTCTGTCACGTAACTGCATGCCATAATCCAAAGTCAACAGGTTGTCCGGCGGCAACATAAGAACAATCAAATCAGATGGCAGCCACATTACACTCTCCGTCAACAGATAATGTGGTGACTGTGTTATAGACGAATAGGTGCCAGCACCGTATGCAATCATGCCACGCAAAACGCCTTCATGTCACGATCTGGTGTTTTCTGGATTCACAAACGCACTTATGGGGACTTCGACGTGCGAGTGACGCGTTCCAAACACAATTGTCCTGTGGTTGATAATCACTCGTCCTCACCTTCCTCATGTCTAATATTCTACACAGCTCGTACATCAACGCACCTTCTAAATTCGATTTTCGACCTGTATTCAACTGAGTCGGAACACCCCAGCACGAGATATAATGATTAAATACACAGTTAGTGGTTGTTTCCGCGTCTACCGTTGAAAGTGGCGCTGCTTCGCACCATTTGATGGAACGGTCTACTGACGTTGGGATGTGTCTATTTCCTCGGCAATCTCCGGTAGTGGACTAACAATATCAAGTTTCACTCTGATCCAGGTATCCCGTCAAAATACTCCGTGACGTTGCACCCTGCTGTCCCTTAGAGCTTGTAATTTGTGCACACAGGCTACAACTACAGCACACATTCTTAACGTCGCTTCGTTGGTGAGGCCACCAGTAATGCTGCATCGGGGTTACTTCCAGTTCGTTCTGGTCGTACGGGACGTGGCGGTGGACGTTTACTTTATTTAAGAGAGCAGTATTCTGCAACTATACTTGATGTGTCGTGTCTTGATAGAATTGACGACTCATTGTGGCTGCTAGTGTCAACTGAATTCTGTGAACTACTCTTAGGACGCGCTTACAAACCACCGAACGTCACTCATGACGACATGGCCAACCTTACTAATGGATTGAATTATGTATCAACATTGCCCACACAGTACAAAATAAATGGTGGAGATTTCAATATGTCCAATATTTCTTGAGACTCTTTCACAGCCCCCGCAAATCAAGCAGAGTTGTTCGCATATGTCCAGGTAAGTGGTTGACGTCCACACGTTTTAGCATCTAACAGACCAGACCACATTGTAGATATCATTTCTACAACAGGTAACTCTTCTGCTACAGTATCCGTCTTAGAACGGTCTCCAGGAAGTGACCACAACGTGGTCAACCTCATATTTGACCTGAAAGCTGTAAAATTGCCGAACATAATAAATTATCGCCAGATAAAACTAACTGACTGGAATACGTTCGCCACTCTGTTGAGGTCATTGGTGTGGAACACATTCTTTTTGACTTCTGACCCTAGTATTGCAACCGAAGTATTTACAGAACACGTCAGTTCTTGTATGAATATCTTAGCCCCGGAAAGATCAAAACGCCGTAATGTGTGCGGTCAAAGGAGGACCCTCACTCCAAAAGAGGAATGTAAGCTCAAACGGCTGAAGTCGCAATACCGAAAAACATGATTTTTCCCTTATCATTCAGATGCATAAAATGTTTGACACCATAGAAAACAGAACCGAAATGCCCCACCTAAATGAAGAAAAACGTGCGCTGAACAGTAAAGAGAAGAGCTCTGAGTTGATGCAGTTATTTAGACGCAGAAACTGCACAAGAGACACTCACTAGTTACATTACGGGATAAAACTACCGTAGATGATCCTGTAACAATCTGCGTGGTCTTCAATTCGTATTTTGCTGCTTCCTTCAACATTGACGAAAGTATATCGCCCCCACCTCTCCCTGTAAAAACAAATACTTTCCTAAGCCACATTGCTGTTGATGCAGTATAAATGCGCTCTCAGTTAACTACTATCAAACCCTCTTATCTTCCTGGTACGGAGGATATCCACCCTGTTGCTCTCAAACACGGAGGTGAAGACATTGCTCTCCTTTTGCTTGATATTTATACACCTTCTCTAACATCAGGCTCTTTCCCTCTCCAATGGAAAAATTATATAGTTCAGCCCCGTTATAAAGGTGGCTTGCGACAAGACGTCAACAATTATCATCCCATTAATCATATTTTTAATTGTTCTAGAGCGTTGGAAAGGATAATAAAATATCACATGGTTAAATTCTTGTTATCACAAAATCTTATAAATCACTCCCAGCATGGGCTCCTCAGCAAACGTTCGTGCATGACGTGCCAACTGGAATTCTTTAGTCATGTTACCAAGTCCGCCGATTCAAGGGATACAATTATTGCGATACTTTTGGATATGCAAAAGCTTTTGGTCGTTTGTCTCATAAGCGCCTTCTGACCAAAATGGCATCTTTCGGTAGACGTGACCCATTGCTCAGCTGGTTCGCCTCATACCTTGTGGACCGCACACAAACAGTGAAAATAGGAAATAACAGCTCAACGCCCAGACAAGTCACCAGTGGACTGATTCAAGGAAGCGTCCTAGGACCGTTACTGTTTCTTATGTATATAGATAATATCTGTAAAGTTATCAAACATGGCAAACTATTCCTATTCGCTGATGACATCAAACTTGTCTATACGTTTCTCCTTGGCGATCTCAATTCTTCTTTAGGAAACATACGGGAGACACCATGTCACTAGAGACTTGGTGTCAAACCTGGCTGATGAAATTCTCAGCCGATAAATCCACCATTGTCGCACACGGTTGTCCTTTACCTGAGGACTTCATAAAGCCGGATGGTCATGATATTTCTACTACCAACTCGGTTCTCGACCTAGGTATACGTTACTCAAACTCATTCAATTTCACTGAACGTATATCTTTCCTAGTAGCTCTAACTAGACGAACGATTGGATACATTAAAAACTCATTCTTCCTCCCTGCAGCTCGACTGCACCTTTATAAACTGTGCGTACGACCCCAACATGAGTACTGCACGTTCATATATAGTCACTTGCGCAAGTCTAATAGGCTAGCTCTAAAAAGTCTGCAACCTGGGCTACCCCTATTCTCTGAACTAAGTAGAACGCCGCCAGACGCTTGAACTGGATTCTCTTTGGCTACAGTGTCTCAAACTGACCATTACACTCGTGTATAATTTAGTTTATGTCAATAAATTCACAGTAAACTTCGCGATCCGCCTACAGCATCACTCAAAATACAACATCAGGAACAAAGAGTTCACATTTTTTTCTAGTGAAATATGTCTACCTTTGGAACAAACTCCCATATGCAATTAGAGCCAGTAAAAATATACATCCATTCAAACGAAGCTAAGAAACCTTCCTCACATTGAGGAACATCATGCCTATTTTCAAACTCTGCCTGTCTGAAAACGATATCTTTGAGAACGGACTTAACAACATCTAATCATCTGATGTGATCTAATAGCATCTGAGTGGAAACCTATATCACATGATACAACGCCCCACACACTTCGAACTGAGCAAAGCCGTAAACTTCATCATTCGAGAAGACTCAATTTCGAAGCTCATTAGTTCTCCATCAGGAGGGATCTTGTACACAGTTATGTCCAAAACTTGCAGTTGAACAACAAAACTATAGCCAACATATTATAACACTGTACACATCCCCATGTGTAGTAACCAAACCACCATGGTACGCTCTTACTATATACTTCATGATTACTAGTTGTGTCTAATTATTGACTACTATGCAGTAGGTGTGCCCGTTAAGACTGTTTGGAAGACATATAACTTGGCCTGTTTGCCCCATATGATTACTTACAAATATGTTTCAATTCCTATCCTAACAAACCACCTAACAATCCTCCCATGTTGCTCAATATCTGCCCCAGACTACATGACGACCGTATATACTAAATCGACACCGGAATTCGGCTGTAGTCATATACTAGGGAAAACTGTGAATCGATCTCTTTTCGCGTTATACGATGACAGTTATTTGTTACAGATATATCTCTCGTTAACTGACACAAAATCGCAAATTTTGCATAAAAAGGTTTGATCAAAAAATATCAGATTCCATTATTCGTCATACTTCACACGATCATTTTACGTTCTCCTGTTTATCACGTAATTTTGCTTTCCATTCCTGATTGCACGATAAATTCTAACACCAGACAACATTCCATAACATCCGGACAATCAAAATCACGTACTGGTTTGACAGTTCGTGAGGTCTGTGAAATTCCGTCGATTTTGAAGAAATAACGAAGTCTAGTCCAAAAAGACGTCCATTTCTCCGAAGGAAATTGGGAAACTCCCATCCTCCCTTATCTTCACAAAAGTTTCTGAATAATTTTCCGGAATCACCCACATCAAATGACGTCGAAATTCTTCGACTGTGATCACTATCCCGAAAAATCATTTTTTGCGGCATGACTTCGAACATGATGCCAACGTTAAACTTTTGGAGCGAGAACTGATGTAACCACTCAGCATTAATTATCCAACATTGAAAATTTTGAGAACTATAAATTTAGAAGCAAAGGAGCCGAATGATTTTAGATAAACTGGAACATTTGGTGATAATACGTTTCACGGGATTTGCCTTGAAGTTCGTTCAAAAGGCAAATGGTACTTTGGCGCGAATCCCGGTTATTTTAAATATTTTTGAAAATTTGAAAATTAGAATTTCAGGCAAAATACGTACAGTACATTATTTGTAAATGAGCAGTGTTGATGGAAAAAGTACAATACACCGAATAAGTTCCAAAGGTGTTAGCTTGGAAGTGAAAAGTTTTCCACCATTTTTGCAAAAATAACTCGTTATCGGCGTCGGCTCACTTTTTCAAGTCTCATAAATGCAATCATTGCAATTCTCGAGCTGAAATACGTCATCCAATAGCCTGCGAGTGCTTAAGTTCACTGCGTTCTCAGAAATGAAAACATACGACATTGCATTTCAACAATAACACTAACATGTTTGACAGTGAAACATGTATGAAAATATTCCCAGTATCCTTGTCTATACGGTATTTATAATATTTTTTCTGGCTTGCAAGATTTCAGGTATGTACTGGTCGGTGAAGCTTTTCTCTTACGGATGGTTGGTAATGACGTTGTCACATGGTTATTTCCATCTTCGGCGTATATGGTATAGCGTAACAATAGGGTATCACGTCCCACTCTATCACCGAGACTCTTCAGAAGTAAATTCTATTTATCCTACTGCATTGTTTCTACCTAGATTGAGGTCGTGTGGCACTCATACGGAACAATATACAGAAACAGACAAACTCAAGCCGCATACCGATCTCTGTGGAGTATACATCTCAGCCAGTCGCAACTTGGTGGTTATAACGCCAAGTATCTATCACAGTTCAGAAAATACTTCAATCGATATGCCAACCAACTGAATCGAAGATGATGATTACCATGAACCCCGAACGTTTCCGGCACAAATTCCTCATCCCTTCCCACATGTGTTCGTTCTCCAGAATGCTCATAGCAAAAGTGGTTCGGTAGGTGCAGCTACTGGTGTGAACATATACTGCATACTCAGACGCTCATCACAAATTGAGTCAATCCGGTAGATCAGGTACTAGTGTGAACGTATAATGCACGCTGGGACGTTGTTGATAGCCTAAGGCAATCGGTTCGGAGTAGCTACAAGTGTGAACCTATATTACATACTGAGACGTTATTCACGACTTAAATGAATCCGGTTGAAACAGCTACTTACCCGAATGCATACTGAGACGGTCTGCATACCTTAAGTGAATAAATTTGGAATAACCCTAATGTGGACGTATACTGCATGCCGAGATGTTGCTCACTGCCTAAGACAATCGGGTGGAGCAGCTGCTAGTGGTCTTCATAAGTGTACTCAGTCAGGTTGAAGCAGCTGCCCTTGTGAACCGTTTATCAGTGCTCCACCGATGTCTTCTTTGCACGAAAGTCGTGGTAACCATTTTTCCGCTGAAAAGTATGTAGAATACTGAAGATCGTCTAATCGGACCAACGGCATCCTTATCGGCACTCTTTCCCGAAATTTCAACAGCCACATGTTTAAGCACATTGTGGATATGAGCGAACCCGATGACTGCTGGTTATTATTTGTATCGACCGTAGACTTCACTGCCAGCTACTGGTATGACTGCTGATTTTCAACCTCGTCGACACTTAATGTCCAGAACACCCATTCCCAACCCAGTTTGGTCAGTCAGTAATATCTCTGAAAGTGAATGTATCTACAACCCAGGTGAAAGGTAAGTGATCTGTTGATCGTTGATTTGATTCCCTTGTACTGCTGAAGCCAAAACTTATCCAGTGGACGTGACAATCAGAACTCTGTTTTCCACGATTGTTTGTTGATATTGTCACCAACGTCAGAGGCATATTTTTATATACTGAGACGTTCCACCATGTTAATATCTAACCGTTAGACTACCACTTATCACTCCCGGTGCTCCACGATTGTCTGATTAAGGTTCTTCATTGTGGCTTGATGTAAAGGCTAGCTGGGCTCAGGATATGCGTGACACCGCCCCGAAGCATATAGTTTGTGTTTATTTCCGTTCTTCCAATGTTGTCACGGACCTCTCTTTGTGTTGTGGGCAATTGCCACGTTCTATAATCCACATCTTGTCTTGCGATGACAGCTAACATCAATTCTTATATCACTGCAGCTGAGGATTATCGAAAGAATTTGTTCCTAAGGCACCCCTTACTAACAAATGATGGTCAGTATTTTCACCAACGTCAGACTGCAGCAAGACTTGTCTTCACGTTTTGTCATATAATAACAATGATAATGGTATACTTCTCAACGCATCTATGAGAAAACACGCTCAGATGAGCGTGATCAGTACACACATTTTAACATGAAACCCATAACGTACACATAATTGTTAATTGTACAATACACCAATAATGGGAACACATTCACTTTACGGACATAATAATACCAGAAAATTCTGGTTCATGAAGAATCGTTCGGCCCACTTGCCTTCAAAACGATAGTTCTGAAAATTTTTAATGTTTGATAAAAATTCTTGA